>RJWH01007180.1:0-43639 GCA_004363575.1 Solenodon paradoxus | reverse complement strand
CAACCCCTTTTCTGACCCCCCCTAGACTTCTTCCCACTCTCAGTCACCCCTGCCCCGCTGTCTTTGGTGCATGGATCTGGCCTGTCTGGGCTCTGGCACCTAGCAAAAGTCCCATAGAATTAGGAATAAAGGCAAAGAAGGGCTGATGGGGCAGCCTCTGGGTGGAGGTCAGGTTCTGCCTAGCCGAGCATGAGTTTCCATGGCAATGACCCACCCCATGGAAGGAAGCCCCATCTGCCGGCTTGGCCCCCCTGCACTAGTCCATCCACGCCTCCTGCCTCCACCAGCACTAGTCGGTGTGGTTTTTACTCCAGTGCCCATGAATAGAGCGAGAGGACAGCCGGTGAGCCCTTCCAGGCTGCACCCCGCCCTCCAGCCCCTCCAGCAGGGAGCAGCTCCGGCCCAGCACCCGCCTTCATGGAGGCCTCGCTATGACTGCCCCGTGGCTGGCACAGGGATGCCAACCCCGCCCTGGACAGCTCGGCTAGGCCTCCTCTCTCCCCACTCTCGACCACACATGGTCACGTCTGCCCAGGCCTGATGTTTTGTCTCCCCTTTGCCCGGCACCTTCCCACAACGTAGCCCCCACATCACTCACCAAAGCCTGTCAGCAGAATCCCTGTCAGCCCGGTGGCCGAGCATTGCAGTGGCAGCCTGTCCAGGGCCCGGTCCCCGGTGCCTGCTCCAGGCAGTGGTAGCGGGGACACTTCAGGACAACTCTGTGCGTCTTTCCCTTGCTGTAAAGTCAGAGTTCACTGGAGTCACTAGTCCCTCTTGAATGCTGCCTTCAGCTTCTCTTGGGGGTCTTCCTCCCAAATTCTGTGGACACCCTAACCTCACAGGCTGTCTCCTGCCTCCATCCAGGCACAGGCCAGCTCCGTACCCTCCGTGTTGCCTCTTGTGGGAGATGTCCCAACCCAGGCCCTTCTTCCTCTGTGACCCCAGGCCTCCCGTGGTCTCTGAGCATCGCATGTATGGCCCCACTCTGTGCAGCCCTACCTCGTGGTCACAGACCAGGGCCCCCTCAAACCTCGCAGGGATTCGGGAATGAGTGACATCTTATGGAGGGCTCCCGGGAGAAACACCTAAGGGAGGCAGGAGTGGGGAGGGCCAGAGTAAGAGTGGGATCTCAGGGAGAACCCAGGCCTGGCCTGATGCAAGGGGCAGAAACTAGTGCTGAGTTGCGTCTGGAGGCGAGGAGGCCAGTCTGGCAGAGGGGGTGGCGTGGCAGTCATCACCTGCAGGGGCGACTCGCAGGAGGGCAGCTGTGAGTATTAAGAGTGGGTGCACTGGCTGAGGAAAAGGGTCTGGAGGGGCACCTATAGCGTCCACCATATCCCCAGTTGGGTGGCACCATGACGGGTTTCTGATGAGGGAGAAGGATGTGCATTCTTGGCTGATTCTTCACCTGCCCACAGCTGCATTGTCACTCTTCTAGAAGGTCCTGCCCAGGGCCTGGAGGAAGAGGTTACAGTTGTCATTTCAGTGAATGGAAGAAGCCCCACCTCTGCTCCCCGGTCCACCCCCTGGAAGGACTTAGTGCTGCCCGCTCACTGAACCACTCGTCCCCCCATGGGGGTGAGAGCTTTAGCCAGTATTCTCACTTCGTCCTCATAGTCACCATTTTACAGATGGGAAAACAGAGGCTAGGAGGGGGCGAAATGACTCCATGGACGTCGTGCAGCTGGGGTGTGGAGGACCTGCTTCAAACCCGGGGCCTGGCGGACGGTCTGCTGCTGGCACCCAGCACGTGAGTGACCTTGGAGCTCAGCCCCCCTGCCCATTGTTAAAGCAGACTAGCAAGCGCAGGGTCCTCTCTGTGCCCCACCACAGGGCTCGACTAAACTCAGGTCCCTAAGGGCCACATCTCGCCCTCCCAATAGTTTGGGAGGCCCGTGCCTGCATTTTGCATATGATTTGCGTAATGGTTGCATCTGGTTTGCATGTGTCTGTATTCAGGGCCCATCACCCCTGCATGATTTTTAAGTTGCTTCTAAGTCACTCAATGGAAGTTCCCTCCCGGCTTTCCAGAGTCCCGTTTCCATGATTTCTGGACTCTCCCAGGCCATCGCCTTGGGGCTGCCGGTCCACCCACCTCTGGGTTCTGAAGGAGCCACCCTTCTGCCCAGCTGGAAGGGGTTTCTTCAAATCCCTCCCCCAGAAATGCCCGTGGATTTGACAGTAACCCCTTCGGAGGCTGTGGGTGTAATCAGCATGCCGGCTGGGCTGGGGGCCGGCTGGTGTTTACAGTGGGTGAGGCTGGGCAAAGAGCCCCGATACACAGACCTTCCAAAGGCGGGCCCATGTGCAGGTAGGCGGGGAAGAAAGAAGGTGGGCCGAGTCCCAGGGCTTTGCTCCTGAGGCTGTGTGAGCGGCAGGACTTCATCTGCCAGGTAGCACTGTCTGTGCTTTCTGTCTCTTTCAGGGGAAATGCATCTCATAAAACTGGTTCTCAGTGCTCTCCTGTGGTGGGCCCTGGATGAAAAAGGGGAGACGTGCCTGGAGAGGTATAAGGAGCTGGAGCCGGGGAAGGAAGCTCCTGGGATTCTGAGGAGTGCAGGGGGGTGGGGCAGGGTGGGTGCATTTTCTCCCCTCTGCTGGGAGCGGCTCTTTCCTCTGGAAGACACTGGCGGTCCATCTCTTGATTGTGCTCCTCCCTACCACCCCACCTCCTGCCATTCACTGATAGATCTGAGATACAAGACTCTGCACTCCTCCCTATGGGGTCATCAGGTGGGGCCTGATGGTCTCCTGAGTTCTCCCCAGGACAGAGGTGACACATGTCAGCAGGGGCTAGTGAAAGTTGGGAAAGTATGTTTCATCGTGTGTGTGTGTGTGTGTGTGTGTGTGTGTGTGTGTGTGGAGATAGGGAGGGGGCACTGAGGGTGTCTGGATGTGGCTGTGCATGTCCCTGTGAACAGAAAGCGCGCTCCCATATGCGGGCCCCTTAGCCCGCCTCCCTCCAGGTACAGAAACTCCAGTCTGCATGGGGAGGACAGACTGCCTGCTGCCCTCCCCTGCTTTTGGCCTCTGTAGGTTTCCTGTCTGGCACATGCAAAGTGACCTCATCATCTGTGGGGGAGACCCCAGTCTCTGGAAGGATCCAGCCAAGACCCTGAGCATCTTCCCTACTTCCCCCAAGGATGGAGTGTGGTTTCTGAAACTGGTACAGTTCAGGAGGGAGCATGGTGTTTGATGTCAGCCACCTGGGGAGGGGGCTAGTCGAGTCTGACTGGCCTTATAACCCATCATATGGACTTTTCCAAGTTCAGACGGGGTCCGGCCTCCTCCCTGTGCCTGGTGGGCCCACATCTGGGGAAGGAGTGAGAGGAAGGACCCGTTGGAAAAGAATCACAATGACTGGGCTGGGGAGGGGAGTTCTCTTCCAGAGCCTCTGGGCAGTGTAGCCAGGTAGCCAGGACCCAGCCTAGGGTGAGGGGTGGGGAGCTGGCCATCTCCTCCTCTCCCCCGGCCCCCAGACGTCTCTCACTTTCTCAGAAGCAGAATTTCAGTGGTTACAAGATCAAGAGTGTGTTATAGATACTGAGTCTCTGGCCACCATCCAAGTGGCTCATGGCATCTCTGTGAAGGACTAGAGAATATAATACCATATTCGGTGGATTGGTGGTGGAAGATGAAAGACTGTCTAGGTGCGCCCTGGTGTCCTAGCAGATAAGGCCACTAGATTTAGGCCACATCCATCCCAAGGATGTAGGTTCGAGACCTGGGGCCAGTGGGGGGGTGGGGGGGGCAACCAAGATGGACAACTAAACAAATAAATGCTCTTCCTTCTCTCTCTTCCTGACTGCCTGCCTACTCACCTTCATTCCTGCTGGCACCTTTCCTTTAAAAAAAAAAAATGAGGGAGTGTGCCCTGGTGGAACAGTGGTTAGGTCGGTCGCCTCTGAAGGAGCGCAGGCCACACACTCCTGAGTTCAAGTCCTGGGTCCCCAGGAAGCAACCAGTGTGAACAACTAAATAAAAATAAAGTGCTGCTTCTTCCTCTCTCATCCTGCCTGCCCTCCTACTTGCTTTCATTCCTGCCTGCACCTTGCCTTAAAAAAAAAAAAAAAAGGAGAGGGAGGAGGGAGGAGAGGATGAAGAGGAGGGGGAGGGGAGGAGAGGGAGGGGAGGAGGAGGAGGAGAAGGAAGGGAAGGAGGAGGAGGAGAAAGGCTGTCTCAGGCATCATTTGACTGCCAGGACCAGAAACCCAGGGAGCCAACCCAAATGGGGCGGCCTACTGGGAGCAGCGAGGGGAAGCTTCTCACTACACCCCTCCCCGAGACCAGCCACCCCACAACTCTGCTCCACTCTTCTCCCCAATTTTCTTCCTCAGCTCCCCATCACCCTACTATGGCTACAGCAAGCCACGGTCTGACCTCCCAGGTAATCCTCTTCTGACCTGAATAGCACTCCTCCAAATTCCACGTCCACCTGGAACCTCAGGATGTGACTATTTGGAAACAGAGTCTCTGCAGATGTAATTACTTCAAATGAGAGTAGGCTGGGTTAGTTTGCACCCTGCATTCAAAGACTTATCAAAACAGGAGAGGAGTGAGCTCTGGTGACTCAGGCACTAAGCCGGTGGCTGGGGCGTAGACCATGTAAACCCAAGGCCTTGGAGTTCAGGACCCTGGGGGGGCAGGAGGGAAATGAACAAACAAAAAATGCTTTTATTTTTCCTCTCCCGTCTTCCTGCCTACCTGCCTTCATTCCTGCCTGCTCTTCTTTAAGAAAAAGAAGAGGACACAGAAATAGAGGAGCTGGCCATACCAAAGCAAGGTGGACAGGCCATGTGGAAACAGCAGACACGGGAGTGTGGTAGCAACAAGACACAGGACGTGGGGGAGAGCCAGGAGCCACTGGAAGCTGGAGGAGGTGAGGGAGGCTTCTCCCGTAGAGTCTCTGGAGGGAGTATGGCCCTGCCGCTTTGCTATCAGACTTCTAGCTTCCAGGATGGTGGAGACTGAATCTCTATTATTGGAAGTCACTGAATCTGTGATAATTTGTCCAGCAAACCTAGGAAAGCAATGCAGCTCTCACCTGGAAGGTGGATCCCTTCAGTCTCTGTGCTCCTATTCCAAATTCCAGGACAGAGAACCATTAGCCCACTTGAGTCAGGTGCCTGCCACCAGGACCCACAAACCTGACTGGCAGAGGATGGGCTTCAGAACTGCCCACTCAGCACACCTCCCTCTTTAAAGGAAAGGTGCAGGCAGGAATGAAGGGGAGCAGACAGATAACGAAAGAAAGCAGGAAGACGCATTTTATTTATGTTATTTAGTTTTTCATCCTGGCTGTTCCTCCTCCTGCCTCTCACCTGTGTGGATGAGACAAAGCCAGGAAGGAACGCCACTTGGTTAGATGACAAAATCAGGATTCGAAAGGCTCTTTCCAGGTTAGAAAGTCAGCAAGATGATATTAAATGGGGATGGCTGCAAAGGCCACGTGGTGGTTTTGAGTCCATTTCACAACATCACAACGCGAAATAGTAACAGTGGCGCCTGGTGAGAAAGATTCCGGGACTTTCTTTGAGCTGCCGCTAAGGTGAGCTGGTGCTGCACAGCCCTGCGAGCTCCAGCTTCAGGTGCACAAAGAAGCAGGGCAGCCCCCGTTGGGCTTTGAGGTGACAGACGTTGAACACACGCGCCACCGCGGAGTCAGAGGGACCCCCTGACCTGGCCTGGGGGACAGAGGACTAGTGAGCAGGGAGGATTCTAAGATGCCCCGTAGTTATCCGATGTCCTGGCTACCTCCGGACAGAGGGTGCCAGGAGGGTCGGCCTGGGCTATTCCAGAAGGTTACTGGAGACAAGCTGCCCCAAGCATGGTCCAGGGCTTGGGACTACGGTCCCCAGTGCTCAGGGGCTGTGAAGACCAATGTGTCCTGCGTGTGGGCGGCTCCCGGAGAGGCCCGCGCCCAGGCGGCCCCAGCGGTCTGGTGCCGCCGGTGGCTGCAGCACGCGGGTAACGGTGGCGGATGGGTGTGTTTGGGGGGCTCCCAGAGCGCAACGGCTCGCGCCCCTGTCGCCCCGGGTCTGCTTCCTTCTTAACCTGAGTGCTCGGGCGGCCCCTCGGGCGTCGGCTCGCAGCTGGGGCGGGGGGCTGGCGGCGGAGAAGGGGCCGGCGGAGCTGAGCGCCGCGGCCCCAAGTTTATGCTAATCCGCGCAGAGCCCGCCTCCCGCCTCCCCTCCGCGGCCCCAGCCGCGAGCAGCGCCGGCCACACGGCGGGACGCAGCCGCCGCGCAGCGCCAGGCGGCCGGCCGGGGAGCTCCGGGGGCCGCGAGCGGCGGCGGAGCGGCAGCCGGGCAGCCGGCGGGGCGTCCTGTGCGGGGCCAGGGGGAGCCGGGGGCCGTGATGGGCCGCCGCCGCCTGCCGGTGTGGCTGTGCGCCGTCGCGGCGCTGCTCTCGGGGGCGCAGGCCAAGGGCACCCCGCTCCTCGCACGGCCCGCGCCGCCCGGTGCCTCCCGCTACAGCCTCTACACGACGGGATGGCGCCCGCGGCTGCGCCCGGGGCCGCACAAGTAAGCGCGGGCCGCGCGGCGGCGGCGGCGGCGGCGGCGGCGGCGGGCGGGAAGCGGGACGGAGGGGCGGGCGCGGGCGGCGCCGCTCCCACCTGCCCGGACCGCGTGTGGGGGCGTCCAGCGCCCGGCACCGCGGCCGCGGCATGGAGGGGGCGGTGCCCGGGCCGAACCCCTTTCCGGCGGGCGCCCCGGGCCCCGGGGGTTGCGGGCTGGTGAAGAAAAATACGACGAGGGGGCCTGGCGCGGCGAATGCGATCCTGGCAGTGCCCGCGGAAACCTTTCCAGCGAAGTAACATTTTCCAGCTGCACTATGTGCAGACTCGCTCTGTCTCAGGCGACCAGGTGGAGGGAGAGGAAGGAGGGCGGTCCGCGAGCTTGCGGGGCGCCCCCGCCAAGCCCCCCCGTGCAGGGGCCGCGCATCTCTCCCCGGACCCACCAGGTAGGAACGGAGCCGCGGGTCCCGCGCGGCCCGCCCCTCCCTCCCGCTGTCTGCCGGCCCCAGCACGCCCTTGGGAGCCCAGCGTGACTGGGTTGCAAGGCCGGTGGTGTTTCTGGGTCCTGGGAGCCGCCTCTGGATCCTCGTGGTCTTCGAGCGGGGCTCTCTGCCCTCCTCAGCCTGTTTCTGTTCCTTATAGGCAGTGATTTGCAAACTGGCTTGTCAGGTGAGGTACGGGTTCTGCTTAAGTGTCAGCCTAATTGCAACTCTAGCTGAATTTGAAAGGAACTGGGAGGAGTCTGCTCAACCCGGTAGCTGACTTTCTGTAGCCCAAGTACATCAGAGCTCCCTTCCTGGAGGAGGCGGTACGAGAAGTGATCTGGGAGTGAGGAACCTGGAGCAAAGGCAGGGGCTGAAACGAGAAGCTGGAAGGCATTGCCCCAGGAGTCAGCCAGAGGAGGAAGGGAGACGTGTGGTCTCAAAGGCACTCAGAAGCTTGGAATGCCAAGAGAAGGACCTGAGCCCGCTGAAGAAGCTGGAGAAGGCTGGGGCCCGTGGCCCTGAGGGAAATCCAGTGTGGGTTTCACCGACCTCCGGAAGGGCAGCTGTGCCAGGCTCCAGGACAGCAGCTAGCCCAATGACCAAGCCATTGGACAGACTAGAATCCGAGAGACCAGAAGTGGGACTGGACCCCAGGCCAGGGGCCTTGCTCCCAGGAGCAAGGAGCAGCAAAGAGAGCAGTCGGGTCCCCTGCTGAGGCCCACAGATGGGGAGGAGGGACTCGGGAGCCTCCATGGCCTGGCCCAGGCCAGCTATTCCAAGCATGCCATTCTCCCTTGCAGGGCCCTCTGCGCCTACGTGGTGCACAGGAACGTGACCTGTGTCCTGCAGGAGGGAGCAGAGAGCTACATAAAGGCTGAGTTCCGGCAGTGTGGATGGGGACCCAAGTGCCCCGGGACAGTTACGTGAGTGACTCCCCACCCACCCACTCAGGACCCCTAGACACAAGCCCCAGGCCCAGCTTCCATTTAGCAGCAGCCAAGTCCACAAGGAGCTGTAACTCCTTGAACTCTAGGGAGCCTACGCCTGCCCCCACGCGGGCCAGAAAGGAGACAGAGGCAGGCTCGGATGGGAACCCAGGAGCTCCAGCAGCAGAGGGACGGTTCCCAGGAGAGAGGTAGCACGAAGCAGGGCAGAAAGGGCAGTGGCAGAGCTGGGGGTGGGGCAGGAGTGGCCGTGGTTGATGCCAAAGGCCTTGGTGACTGTGGGAAAAGCAGGCCAAGGGCGAGGGGTGCAAGCCAGATTGCTGGGCCTTAGGTCAGATGGTGGTACTGTGTGGGGACCTGTGGCATTGCGCACAGGTGTGACCACAGGTCTGTACTTGGAGAAGTTCAAATGTACTTTTGAAAACAAACCTGTTGACTCCAGTGTCAGTGGGTGAGCAGGTACATGGCTGAACA
Organism: Solenodon paradoxus; assembly: GCA_004363575.1. Lineage (NCBI taxonomy): Eukaryota > Metazoa > Chordata > Mammalia > Eulipotyphla > Solenodontidae > Solenodon > Solenodon paradoxus. The sequence continues at coordinate 35,219 of RJWH01007180.1, read as the reverse complement.
GGTGAGGGAGTGCCCTCCGGTGGTCACTGCCCTGCACCCCTCCTTTCTGCTGCTCCTCCACTGTGACTAGAGCTGGGTTCCCAGAGTGGAGTAGGGAGGAGTGGGAGGAACTGAAGGGAGATGGTGGGAGCCAAGAGTGGCCCCGACCAGTGAGAAGGCCTGCTTGTCCCAGGTCCGGGGTCACACACTGTCACCCCACCCCAAGGGAGAATTCTTCAAGATACCACGGAAGTCAGCATGGAATTTCTAATGGCAGTGTAGCCGGTCTTGGGAACATTGGGGCCGCATCCCTGTGGGCCTTCTCTCCAAGCGGAGTGGATGGGGCTTCTCCCTACACCCTCCCTAACGGATCTCTGAGCCCTAAGAAATCCTGCCTTCTCTCAGAGGCCTGTTCCCGTAAGCACTGATAAAGGAGCCTCCTGGGGGTGATGTGGAGGTCAGGGGACATCTAGAAACTGAGCACATGTCTGAGATTGATCCTGAAGACAGCCGGGGACAAGGTCACCTGCCCAGATGCAGGAGCCTCAGCCACAGGCACAGGGTCCTGCCCGTCCCCGCCCTGACCCAGGTACCGCACAGTGCTCAGACCCAAATACAAGATCGGCTACAAGACGGTGACGGACCTGGCCTGGCGCTGCTGTCCCGGCCTCGCTGGAGAAGGCTGCCCTGAGCACCTTACGGACCATGGCGACACCCCAGCCCAGCCAGAGCCTGAGCCTCAGATTCCCTTGGGGCAGCTGGGCCCAGGCCCCAGGCCCCCTCCTTCCAGCAGAGTGGCCCCAAGCCCCCATGGTGAGTCTGGTAGTGGTGGGGGCAGAGGGTACCAAGGTGACGGGGTTTCTTGGAGGAGGTGGGCAGGGGACTGCGCTCTGACAGGGCTGGGAGGGTGCATTCGTGCTGGGTATGAGGGCAAACCCCGAGGACTCCTCCTGAAGCTGCAGAAGTTAGGCCCAGTGAGGTCAGCTTATACCAGAAAAGCTCTCGGGTGGCCTGGCACATGACAAGCTGAAAGAGCCAGGCCAGTGATGCCCCTGGGCTTCTTTTCCAGGACGGAAAGGCCCAGGGCTGTTTGGTGAGCGGCTGGAGCACCTGGAGGGTGATGTCCAGCGCCTGGCACAAGCCTATGGTACCCTCAGCGGCCTTGTGGCGAGCCAGGAGGACCCCAGCAGGATGACTGGCAGCCGCAGAGTTCCTGCTTCCCCTGTGGGCTTCGGAGTCATCCCTGAGGGGTTCATGAACCCTGGAGACAGAGCTGGGGGGCCATTCACACCTCCCCTGGGTGAGGTCTTGAGCAAGGTGACGGAGGTGAGTAACACACTCCGGGCCAAGGTGCAGCTGCTGGACGAGGTGCACGGGCTGGCCCTCGGCCATGAGGCCCACCTTCAGCGGCTGCGGGAGGCGCCCCCATCTCCGCTCACGTCCCTGGCACTGCTGGATGAGTATGTGGACCGGCGGCTGCACAGACGCTGGGGGAACCTTCTGGATGGCTTTGAGCAGAAGCTTCAGGAAGTCCAGAGCGAGTGTGACCTGCGGGTGCAGGAGGTGCGGCAGCAGTGCGAGGAGGGCCAGGCAGCCAGCCGGAGGCTGCACCAGAGCCTGGATGGCCGGGAGCTGGCCCTGCGCCGGGAGCTCTCGCAGCTGGGGAGCCGGCTGCAGGGCCTGAGTGTGACTGGTGGGGACAGCTGCTGTGGCCAGGTGGCCTTGATCCGTGCCCGCGTGGACAGCCTCGAGAGGAACCTGCAGGCCGTCACCAAGGTGCAGGGGGGTCCCGGCCCCCACAGCAGGGAGGAGCTCACACGGCTGTCTGCCGCCATGCTCGAGGGCGGTGCAGACGGGCTGCTGGAGGGCCTGGAGACCCTCAATGGGTCGGAAAGTGGAGTGAGGGGCTGCTGCGTGGGGGTGGGGGAGGGGGACTGGGGCGTGCGCGGCTTCAGGACCGAGCTGGAAGAGCGTGTGCAGAGCCTGGAGGAGCGCCTGGGGACACTGGCCGGGGAGCACGAGCAGGACAGCGTGCCGTCAGGCAGGTCAGCGCGGCCCCTTGTGCAGACAGAGCTGGCTGTGCTGGAGCAGCGGCTGCTCTCGCTGGAGACCTCATGTACCCCCCGCAGCGCCTCGGCCACCCTGGACCACCTGATGGCGGAGGTGAAGAGCTGGCAGAGCCGGAGCGAGGCTCTTCTCCACCAGGTGGCCAGCCACGCAACCTTGCTCCAGCAGCTCAACGGCACCGTGGCTGAGGTCCGGGGGCAGCTGGCAGAAGGCACGGGCAGCGCACTCCAAGGCGAGATCACCCTGCTCAAGGTTAACCTGAATTCTGTGAGCAAGTCGCTCACGGGCCTCAGTGACTCCGTCAGCCAGTACTCTGATGCCTTCCTGGCCACCAACACATCCCTGGACGAGCGGGAACGCAAGGTGGAGGCCGAGGTCCAGGCCATCCAGGAGCAGGTCAGCAGCCAGGGCTCGCGGCTCCGGGCTGGTCACAGGCAGGTGCTGAGCCTGCGGGGGGAGCTGGAGCAGCTCAAGGCTGGCGTGGCCCGTGTGGCTGGCGGCCTGAGCCTCTGCCGGGACACAGCCCAGGAGCTCCAGCATGCCGTGGGCCACTTCGACCAGAGGGTGGCCCAGCTGGAGGGTGCCTGTGGGAGGCTGGGCCTGCTGCCTGCAGGCCTGGACAGCTTGGCCCCTGAGTCACTCGGGCCCAGGGAGGGCCTGTGGGGCCATGTGGACCAGCTGAATCGCACGCTGGCCCAGCACGCACAGGACATTGCCCGCCTCCGGGACGACCTGCTCCACTGCCGGGCACAGCTGGCTGAGCGGGCACAGCCGGAGCAGGCCGACTAGGCAGGCTGGACAGGACACAACCCCAAGATCCCACCAGCTCTGAGGACAGCACCCCAGAGCCCAAATCGTGCCTCCTAGCCTCCCCTGGCCAGTGGGATGGAAGCTGTCTCAGGCCACTGAAGGAATGGTCTTGGTATGGCTCCACGTCACTGTCCAAGCCACCAAAATTCACACTCGGCGGCCCTGTACCAACCAGACCATTCAGGTCACGGCAAAGACGCCATGCTGAAGGGCAGGGTGGACTGGAGACCTCACGATCCAGTCTATAAATCGCCCTTGTGAAGACTCACCTGTGCCTTTGCCCAGGGCCCCCACTGCCTGGGCTGTTTCTGCAGGAAGTGGTGCCCACTGGCACTGCCCTCACGCCTGGCAGCTTCATACTTGGAACCTGTTGCTGAACCCGGGACCCAGGTTCCCCCACCCACAGGCCCTTCCGGATGGGGCAGAAACAAGGCCACAGTCCAGAAAGAATTCTCTTTATTTACGTGCCTCAGGCAGCTGTAGAACCCGGAGGAAAGGGCTGGTGCAGCTGTCCTGTTTGGAGGCCCCTCCCAGCTTATCCTTTTCTTCTCCAAAGATGTTTTCAGGACACTCTGGTCCCTACACACCCCTTTCCGTTTTGGGGACATTCTCTCCGCCTCCGAGAGTGGCCCTTGTGGTCTGAATAGGGCCAGAGCCTCCCTGGACAGGAGGCCGCACTGGAGGGAGAGGGCCCCCATCTTGCCGACACCCCTGCAAAACCCTAGGCCCTGGTGGTGAGAGCTCAGGTTCAGCACCACCAAGGGACAACCTGAGAAGTGTCCCCCCACCCTGGGCCTTTCTCTGCTGAGGTCCCAGGCCCATTTCCCTGTGGCAGCATCGGCTCTCTCAGCTGCTTGGCAGGTTCTTGTAGCCTGGCCTTCTGGTCTCTCAAGTGGGTATCTGCCCATCACTTTGGTGCTATTGGGGGAGGGCAGGCCTGGAATAAAGCTTTTAGCCAGTCTACAGGTATTTTGGACACCAAAGACCATGGGAAGGAAGGAAAGCCATGGGAGGGGCAGCCCTGCTTCCCACAGCTGTGTGGTAGGTGCAGCCCTGTGGGTCCTGGAGTGAGGAGCACAGCCAGGGGAGGTTGGGTTTGGGCTGCGCTCAGGGAGGCGGGGCAGGTGCTGGGCCCGGGCAGGGGGTCAGTCCTTGCACAGGCCCAGCGTCCACTTCTCTGATGTCAGAGGGCTACTGAAGGGGTTGGAGTACTGTCACCTGCTGAGATACCAGGGCCACATCAGGAGAGCCGAAATGCTGGTTCCAGCTGCGTTTTGACTTCAGAGGGTCTGGCCCAGGCTTCCGGGAGGAGGCGGCATTGAGCTCCTCGCAGCCACTACTCAGCCCCGCCCACTGCTGCGCCGCCCCTCCCCAGTGCAGGAAGGCCTCCAGCCTCGGGCCTCGGTGGGCTCTGTCCACTCCCCTCTGCCCTGGGACACCCAGTCTGCCTGGGCCAGGGAGAAGGGGACGGCCAGGGCAGGCTCAGGCCAGGGCATCGAAGTCCACCGTGGTCAGTGGCTCCCGCCAGTAGCAGAAGCTGCTGTATTCTGGGTTGGCCAGGTCCGCGCTGGGGCCGCGGGCCACCGGTGGGAAGAGGAGCTCCACCACCTCGCCCAGCCGCTGGTACCTGTGGCAGAAGGGCGCTGAGAGCCTGAGCTGCTGGCCTTCGTCATGTCAGGGTCAGAGACTACACCCTCCCGGAGCCCAGGATCCCCGCCCCGGGGTGGAGGGCTGGGAGGGCCCAGGGTGGTGGCTCACGTGGATTTGTGGTTCCTCATAAGCTCCTGGATGAGTTCTCCCCGGGGGTTGACGGTGAAGATGCGAGATTCTGGGAGGCCCACCTGCCGGTAGGCCGTAACATCCTGTGGGGACACAGTGGAGCTGGCGAAACAAGTGGCCGGGAGGTGGGGAGGAGGTGGTTCATGGGCTAGGGGACACACTCACATTGGGCCTGTTCCCGAAGGCAGCGTAGAAGGGCTGACTGGTGGGCAGGAACAGCTGCTGGATGTCACCCAGGCAGGCAATCTTGAACACCTCAGGCTTCTTCTCAATCACCTCCCTGGGGCATCAGCGGCCATGGGCAGGAAGGGGGCCCAGGAGGGACCACAAGCTCAGGTGACATGGGTCAGCCCCTCCAGCCCGCCACCGACACCCGAGCGAGGCCTGATGCTGGCCTGGGCCTCCCGCTGCCCCCAGAGGCCGTGGGCTGGCCCTTAGTTACCTGTGGAGGGCGGAGAAGAGGCTGCTGGGAGACAGCAGGATGGGGCCCTTGGGGAGGCCGCAGCCCCGCTCGCTCACCCACCGCAGGTACCCCTTGGTGAGGTCCGCCATGCCGATGGCCCGTGCGGAGCAGTACAGGAACTTGTACCCATTCCTGGGGGTGGGTTTAGAGCCATCGGAGGCCATCCCCGTCCTGCTTTCTCGGCTTTGACCAGCTCTGCCCAGCCCTCGAGCTCCGGCCTTCAAACCCTGAGCAGGGAGGTCACTTGGGGAAGCAGCTGGGCCGGGCCAGAGAAAGGTGACTTCAGCCACCGCCCCTGGTACAGGAGCAGAGTCCTAAGGCCCAGGTGGACCACGATGGACAAGGCCCCCACAGCATGGAGACCATCAGTTGCACTCACCCAGCCACAGTCCCAGAGGCGAGTCTTTGACAGTAGTTTGGCCTCAGCACTGCAGGAAGCTACCCTGGGCTCCTTCCTTCGTGGGCCCGGCTGGCCCCCAGAGACCTCCTGTCACTGCCCCTGCCCCGCCCAGCTCAGGCACTCACAGGTGGATTTTGTGGTAGAGGCTGGTGATGCCCTGGTGTGTCCAGTCTTTCCCCAGCTGGGGCAGAATGTGGCCCAGAGCGTCCGACCTAGAGCCATGGAAGGAGGGTCACTTCCGGGAGCCCCGCATGGCCCTCGCGTCTCACGGTTGCGCACAAGGGGCCCAGGCTAGAGTGAGGAAGGGCTCCCTCAGCCCTCACCCTGCACAGAGGGAGGCGGGTCCCCAGGCCCACCCTCACCCCCATGGCGAGCAGGCTTACTTGGTGATGGTGCCGTCGATGTCAGAGATGACCACCTGGTCGTCCCAGTTCCACAGGTAGATGGTGGCCCTGCAGCGGCAGGTGCCCTGGTACTGGGTGGTCACACTGAAGACTATGTCGTTGGCCCCTTCCTGCAGGTTCAGGCGACGCTGGAGCCGAGTAAGGGAGGGTTATGACCGTCGATGTTGGAGGTGACCACCTTGTCCCAGTTCTACAGGGACCTTAACTGTCCTTCACGCCTCAGGGGTGACTTCACAGGCAAAATCTGGCCCCTGACTCCCAGATTTCTTGGCCCCCATGCTGGGGTACTATGGCGGGGAGACACCCACTTGATGGAGGGGCCCTCAGAGGGCTGGGGAGCTTTTCCAGGTGACCCCTGCCTGAACCATGAGACATCGGGGAGAGGCCTCACCATGTCCATGCCCACAGAGAAGGGTCAGGGCAGCCCTTAGCCACAGCCAGGGACCACAGCTGTGGCCCCAGAGGGGTAAGAGCCCCCGAGACGAGACCACAAGACGGCAGCTGTTCTGTGCCAGCCAGCCAGACCCTTGGAGCACCTCCTCCCCAGGGCCGCACTCGGGAAGAAGACACCTTAGTGCAGGAATAACTGGTCACGGAGCATGAAGACTTGACTTGGGGGCTCTAGGTGGCCAAAATCTGAGGGGCTATTATCAGCCTCTAGTTCCTTGAGTGTGGCTCCTAAGGGCAGACCCCAAACCAGCCAGCCCACTACGGGGAGATGACTTAGGACAATAGATGCATTTTTCTTTTTTCTTAAAGGAAAGGTGCAGGCAGGAAGAGAGAGGAGAAAGCAGCACTTTTATTGTTTGCCTTGCTTGCTCCTCCCTGACCCAGGCATTGAACCCAGGACCCTGGGATATATGTGGACTGCACCAACCAGAGGCAGCTGACCAAACCACTATACCACCAGAGCACACCCAGAAGTGCTGTGCTTTTCTTTCTTTCTTTTTTAAAGGAAAGGCGCAGGCAGGAATGAAGGCAATCAGAGGCAGGCAGGCAGGCAGGAAGAGAGAAACGAAGAAGCACTTGATTCTATTCAGTTCATCTTGGTTGTTCCCCTGCCCTGGGACAAGAACCCAGGACCCTGGGATGTATGTGCACTGTGCTCGCTGAAGGAGGGCTAACTAACCACTACTCAGTAGGACACGCAGAAGTGCTTTTTTGACAAGAGCACTGGACAGAGAAATGGGCTGGCATGTAAAGAGCGGAGCCCCCTGCTCCTGCGGGTATTTGAGCAGAGGCTGCCAAAGCGTGAGTTCTGGGCTTTGGTAAACGTGTGGCTCCGGGGGTGAGTCCTCAGGTGGACCCTGAGGGAGTCTGGGGCAGCATTCTGTCACCCGCCTCTCCCCTCATGAACACACGTGCGCACACTCGATCTGATCACACGCGGACGTGTGCACACCACGTGACCACACGTGGACGCGCGCGCATGACCTGATCATATGTGGACACGTGCACATACGATCCGATCATACGTGGACACGCGTGTGCACACTCACGATCTGCTCAGATGAGAGGCGGAGGGACTTCTTGTAGGTAGGAGTGTAGGCTGGAGGCGAGGGTGGCAGGGAGGGGGCCTCAAGGATCACAGGGCTGTCCGGGGCGTCATCCTCGCTGCTCAGGATGTCAGTTTTCTCCCTGAGGGCAGCAGGCTCTCAGGCCATGTCCCCACTGAAGGCCCTTCACCCCCAGGAGGTGCCCTTCCCTTGGCCCCACCACAGGGACCTATCCTGGCCCTGCAGAGACTACCAGGGGATCGGAAACCCCTCCCGTGGATGCCACCACTGGCGGGGGGAGGTGGGTAGCAAATACAAGGAGGCAGCGGGCAGTCTGCTCCCTGAAAAGTGACAGCCGAGCTGGGACTGCAGGAAACCTGGGGCTCCCGGCCCCCAGGACCCTCTCCACAGTCAGGTACCTGCCTCAGAGAGACTCATCTGAAAACCCAGAAGTGCGCCTTGGGGTCTGTTCCCAATCCCACCTGCTTTGGCTTCAGCCAGCCAGTTGTTGTTCACCCCAAACCTACCTCTGGCACTCTGGGTCACTATAGACATAAAAAGCAGCCCGATCAGTCCACCCTGAAGGAGAGAGGAGGCCCGGCCCCTCCTTCATTCAGTAGCTCCTTGTATGGGTGAGAAGCCTGGCCATTTCCTGCTGTGGGAGCTTTGTTGTATTTTTTTGTTTCAGTTTTCCCATCTGGGAAATGGGGGACGTTTTTTCATGGGAAAGGGTGTAGCAGTGGCTGGGAACTGACAAAGAATGGCGGCTGGAGGAGGGGTGCTGACTCCACCTCCCCATTGTCCCTGGATTCAAGTTCAGCTGCAGAGCCCCTCAGATACACTCACCCCTGCAGCTCCCGGGCTGTGATTTTCTCCCTCTGGGCACTGCGCTGTGGGAAGAGCACCTTTCTCGTGAGCCCCACCTCCCGCCATGCTGGCCCACCTGCCCCCGAACAAGAACACCCACCTCCTCAGCTGGGAAGTCCCTGCGACGCCAGGAAAACCACCACCGCCCACCTTTCCGGGGCATCTTCTCCTTCTCCAGCTTGTCCACAGAGCTCTGTGGGCACAGGAAGGCCGCAGCATTTCCTACACTGCAAACCCCACGTTACCTCGCCCTTAGTCCTGAGAGCCCAGTCTGGGGATTGCCCAAGAGCGAGGTGCTGTCAACAGCTGGAGGCTAAGGAGGCAACCTCACCTCCCTCCAGGGATTCAGAGCTGACTCAGAGCTGAGCAGGAGATGCCAAGGGTGATTTCCGCCCATCCTCACCTGCCCCAGCCCTGACCCTCCAGTTCTAGCCCAGCTTTGGCCGGGCCTCCAAATCTTATAGCTCAGTCTCCCTACTAGGGTACCTGAAGGCTTTAGGAGTTTCTCAAGATCCAGGCAGTTTATAGCCAGCTCATGCCCCTCCACCTCCTTCCCAAAGGCCCTTCCTAGCCTGAGGCTGTGGCCACTTCCCCAGGAGCCCTGTGGCACTCCAGACATTACCTTGGGCAGGTGTTTCTGGAAGGCCTGCAGGGAGAGGATCATGGGGGCAGCTACAGCCCAGTTATAGTGCCTGGAGAGACAGTGGGGTATCAGGGCTATAGCGGCTGAAGACAGTGGAGGGCAGTGACACAGAGGCCACCAGCAGCTGGCACTCACTTCTCATTGATTTTTACCACCAGGTTCGGGTCATCCAGGAGGGCGGGGTTTTTGGCAAGGTCCTGGTAGGAGATGATGTGCCGGTTGAACTTCTCTGGGCACAGAGGCAGAGAGTGAGGATGAGGCTGACACATCCCAGGTGACCTGCTGCCCAGCCCTCGTGGCTCCCGGTACTCCAGCCTTCTGCAGGCTGGGCCTGTGATCTAGCAGGGCTCCTCCCGCCCCGTGGCTTTGCACCTGCTGCTCCCACCCTGGATGCTAGCCATCCTGGATCTGCGTTCACAGGATAAGTCACAGCTTAGCATCAAGCATCTGCCCCACCCCTGGAGGCACCCCGCCTTTGCTGGCTGCACAGAGTGAGAAAGGCAGGGGAGCCTGGCCTGCCCCACCCTCTGGGGTCTTCCCTTCCCTCCTCAGGCCCTTGGAAGGGCTAGGGCCAGGTGGGACATACCCAGTGAGATGTTCCGACTGTCAGCCAGGCCACCGCAGAGTGACAGCACTATCGTGCCCATGGTATCCAGAGTGGGTTCCGACTCCTGTTCAGGACTGGGGTCCCCCAGGGTCTTCTGGCCGCTGGGTTCACTCCACCTCCTGGCCCCCAGCCTGTAGTCACTGGGGACAAAGGGGCGACAGTGATGAGAATCCAGGGAGGCTGGAGGAAGGGCCCCACTCTTCCCTTGTTAGCTGACTCCAGCCCCATGGGCCTTGATCCTAAGAAACCCTGGCACCCAGTGCCCAGGGACCTTTGCGGGAAGTACAGGGCTGCATTCTTCGAATCCAGGGAGGGCAAGTCATCCAGGTAGATATCGCTGGGACCCAGGTGCTGACTTCTCTTCAGGGAGCCTGAAGGCAGAGGGAGGGGCGACAGCGGGCCCACTATGTGCTCAGCAGTGTGCAGGTCTGTGCCCCCCTGCCTGCCTGTCACAGCACTGCCCTGGGTGACTTCCTGTGACTCACGTCTGCACTGTCCAGTATGGTAGCCGCTCGCCACGCGTGCGGTCAAGCGGACTTGACATGCGTGATAGAAAAAAGAGGTTTTCAATGTTATGGAAATTGTACTCATTTCACCTTTATTTTAAATAGCTAGCGACTGCTGATTTGGCCAGCACAGGCCTGGTGCCTGCTCTTGCTCTTAAGATAAAGGCAGCCTGGAAGCTGGACCGAGCCGGCCTCTGCTCAACTCTCTGGCTTCCTCACCCAACCCTCTCCTCTGCCTCCCTCAAGACACACCAGCTGTCTTCCCTCTTAGACATGAAGCTTCTCTCCCTCCTCATGGCCTGATGCACAGTCGTCTCTGCCTCGAATTCACCCCGGGCCCTCACCTGGATGAATCTTTACTGTCCTTGTCTCAGTTCAAACTCTGCCACTCGGACAGGCCTTCCCACACCACTGACTTGAGTAACCCCCACCCCACCAGATGAAGCTGTCCCACTGCACCAGGTCCTGTTCTTCATGGCTTCTGCAGGTGTCATCTGTCCTGCTGAACCTGAGCCCCACGAAGGCTGGTGCCAGTCACAGAATCTGACACACAGTAGGTGCTCAGTGTGCCTGCAGCCCCCGAGTCTACCCAGGGCTTAACCTGAGGCCAGGGAAGCAGTGGAGGGGTGCAGCCATCACTCACCTTTCCTCCTGGAGACCCCCTCTGGCTGCAGGTGGGGACTCTCCAGGGCAGCCCAGCTCCACGACTTCATGGCAGGAGCGGGGTCCATGTCCCTAGAGCTCTGAGTCTTGCTCTCCTCCCTCTTGGGGATGGGAGGAGGTGGACCCAGAAAAGTGGGTACCTCTGTGTCAGACTGGAGGTCAGTGCCCATCCCTGATTGCAGAGTGGGGGGTCCTGAGGGGTCCACACCAGCTGTGGAGGTGGAGGGCGTGCTGGCCGCTCCCTGAAGAGCGGAGGCTGCCCCGGCATGGCCATCAGGGAGGAGTGTGGACTTGAGCCACTCAGTTTTGGCCACCTGCACTCAAGCAGACGGGGGAAAATGTGGGCCTCCCAGGAGGCTGTGGGGGTGACCCAAGTCTTAGTCACTCCAGCCCTAAACCACGGCAGGACGGAGGGATTGACATCAAGCTCACCTTAGGCAGTCGGCCCCAGACCCACTGCACGTGGGACTCAGCCCGCAGCGGGATGGGCTCGGGGGTCCGCAGCTCCAGCTCCGAGTCGCTCTTTGGGGATGTCAGCTCGTTCGATGAGAGGCTGCAGGAAACCAGAACTCAGAGGCCCCCATGCCAGCCTACCTCCCCTTGCCACCCACCCCAGCCTGGGAAAGAAATATTTGCCACATACAATTATGCCCGTGTTGGAGCCTAAATATATGAAGAAGATGTAAAGATATAAAGAATTCATCAATATATAAAGAACTTCTACAAAACAACAAGAGGAAAGCACTCCAGTGTACAAAGTGTCGGGAATAGCATTTCCCTCCGGGGTGATGAAAATGTTCTAGAACTAGATTAGGGTTCAGCATTGTGACTAGATTACTGCATTTGGTGTGTAGAATTTGCAATTTTGGGCCCAAATTTGTGAGGGAAAAATAAGGATGCGCATTATACATGGATAGTATTAATTCTGTATCTATCATGTTTTTAATTCTTTTATTTATGCTTGTGAATTAAAAGGGTAACTCTAGAAATCAGTAATGATATTCGTATGTAAAATAACACCCTGGGATACGATAATCGGTTTTGTTGGACTTCCTAGAGCTTGCAATGAAAGCAATTTCGGCCAACAATTCAATGAAATGAAACAAAGAGCGACAGACTGTTGTCCACAGAGTAAGTGACTGCCTTGATAAGGCAGGTGACGCCGACTTTATTACCATAGGGTGAAAGCGCGACATTTCTCTTCACACACTCTAGGCGGGAGCATGCCACCTAGCTGGTATTTTACAAAAAGTACTGGAAAACCCCTTGGAAAATGTCAAAATGGTTTTCATACGCTGCAAATTTTAAGCTAACTGATTAAATACGCTAAAGAGCAGGGCCACAGAGCTGCCTGGAGATACTGTGGCTTCCCCAGCAGAGAGTCATCAGCTGGTGGAGGCCACAGGAAGAAAAGCTTCTTATATCTCGTATCTGCTCTTGTGTTTTGTAACTACTTGTTACAAAAAATTTCTTGTGCCATAATATGTGAAAAAAAAGAAAACGAAACACTAAAATTCCTCTCGAATACAAAAACAGGTGCCTAAATATAAAAAAACAATATTTCAAATTAAAAAATCGAAAGATTATTTCCCTGAAAGTTGGACCAAACACGCGGGCGCACGTTATACATGGCAAAATATGGTAAATGCCACTGAACCGTGAGCTTGAAATGGTTCCACTGGTAAACTGAAAGTTATGTCTGTTTTACCGCAATAAAAGAAATAGGCAAAGGATATGAAGAAGCACTTTGCAAAGGAGATATATGGATGGTCAGTAAGCATTAAATGTGTTCTATATTATTTATCAGAAAAAAGTAAAGGACATCACTCCGAGACACTGGCCTTGACTGGACTCTCACCTGGCCTGGGGCAGCCACTCGCTGTCTGAATAGGGGTAGATGTCTTTGGGCTGCGGCGAGAACTCCCCTTCTGACTGGACACTGCTGGGGTCACAGGGCAATACATGGTAGTGACAGAAAGGCGGCCTGGACAGAGGGGCTGGGAGGTGAGGATGAAGAAGCCCAGGGGTCAAGGCCCCGCCCAGGACCACACAGCATCAGCACAGGCAACAGCACTGAGACCCCGGCTGGCATCCCCCGCCCAGCTCCCCCCATTCCCACACACCCTGGGGGCTCCAGCCTTGCGTTTTCCGTCAGGGACAGCTCACTCTCAGGGCCTGCCTCCAGCTCCTCTGCACTGGACTCGATGGCCCCTGCGTCTTCCTTCCGCCTCAGTTTCCTCTTGCGAAGCCTCTTCTTCCGACTGCTGGAGGCCATGCCCCCCATGCTGGCCTCAGACTTGGGGCCAAGCTGGGTGTCTGAGAGGAACCCAGACAGGCCCCCCCATGGGATGGGTGATGTGCACAGGCGGGGAGGGACACGTTCCTGTGGAGGAGACCGGAGAAGGCAGGGCTGCGGAAGCTACAGGTTGGGGAGCCGCTGGGCCCCAGCCCTTCTGAATCTTTCCTGAGTCCCAAGTCCTGGGATGCGCTCATTAGGGGCCAGGAAAACAGGTGTGGAGGCTGCAAAGCAGCGGCAGCCATGGCCTTGAGCTCCTGCTGGCCTCAGAGCTCCCAAACATAAAGCAGTTCAACCCTGGGGTCCCAGGTAGCCCCAGACAGGCCAGGTACTGATGAACCACACCATTTAGGCAGGCACCTGGGTATCAGCCTCTCATCTCCGTCTCCGCCCACATCTACTTCCCCTTTAAGACTCGACCAGACATCACCTCCTCCAGGAAGCTTGCCCTGACTCCCCTACTCCGGTTCCAACCCCTTTCACTACAAACAGTTCCATCATCCCTTGTTGACATGTCTATCTACAGGCTAGTCTGGGAACCTTCTTGGGAAGCAGGGGTCATCCCTCATCTGAGCCCACTGCACAGTGTCTGGCATACAGCAGGAGCTCAGTTAACGTTTGTCAAGTTGCAACAGTCTGAAAACCTCTGCTGGCTTGTGTGGAGCCCTGACTCCCTTCTGCAAACACTGCTCTTCATCTATCACCCACACACTCCCATGTTCTAGCTTCACAGCCCACACCAGATCCAGAACAAGCTATCGAATGTGTGACAGTCCCTGGCCTCAGCTCCCCTCTCCTCTCCGAGCTGCTGGGACAGGCCTCCTTTTCTCCTCAGGGTCCCTTCCTGGGTGTCCTCTCTGAGAAGAGGCCCCTAAGAAGCAGCTCAGCCTCCCTGCTGTCCCCCCACTCTGTCCAGGGACACCACCAGTGCAGGGCCAGCCCCACCTCATTCCCCTGTATCAGACCTCCTCCTGGGGGTGGGGACAGAGACAAGTTCCAAGGCCCTGCCCAGAAGGGGTGCTAGTGAGGCACTGACCTCATCATTCTCCAGCTCCTGGATGAAGAAGGCCTCCCCACTGTCTCCCAGCTTCATGTGCAAGTCCACTGGCTCCCCATTGATCTCGATGTCCACCTGTAAAGGGGCATGGTGGGGCAGGGGACGCACAGGCCCCACCAGTGGCCCTCCCAGCTGGAACTCTCGCCCCAAGACCTCTGGGTGCCCGGCTGCTCCCCACACTGACAAGCAGTTCTCTGCATATTGCTCAGAAAGGCTTTCACCCAGCCTTCCATGTCCACCTTCTCACGTCGCCCCAATTTCTGGGCTCTGTTGCATGTATTGCTCTTCTTTATGCCAGGGTTGCCGTGTCCCTCTCTCTCAGCCATGAGGACAGTGATGTGAGCCAGCCACTGTTGTGTTCCAACATTTTCTTTTTTTAAAGGAAAGGTGCAGGCAAGAATGAAGCCGAGCAGGCAGGCAGGAAGAGAGAGGTGGAAGCACTTCATTTGATTTTCACTGGGTTGTTCCGACCCTGGACCCACAGCTCTAATCCTAGGGAGTGTGGGGGTGTATGGCCTGTGCTCCTTCAGAGGCGATTAACCTAACTACTACTCCACCAGGGCACACCTGTTTTGTTTGTGCTTTTTAAGGAAAGGTGCGGGTAGGAATGAAGGCAAGCAGAGGCAGGCGAGCAGGCAGGAAGAGAGAGTAAGAAGCAGCATTTATTTTATTCAGGTGTTCCTCTTGGTTGTCCCCCCCACCCCAGCCCCAAGCTGCAAACCCCAGTCTTTGGGATGTACGTGGACTGTGCTGGCTGAAGGCAGCGTATGAAACCACTACTCCACCAGGGCACACCACCGATATTTGTTGACATAAACAGTGGTAAGAACAAGCTTTCCTACAGTGCTGTACCATTTTATTCAATTCTAAGCTGCCCTGCAATTGGAGAGGTTTTTATGAAAAAAAGTCAAAAATGGGAAGATTTATGAAGTTCAAAATAATTAAAAATGAGAAATAGGGAGTGAGAATCAATTTATTAAAAATCTTAAATATGGGATTAACAAAATGAACAGAATTTTAAGAATTATTAAGGGACCTATTTTACTTAGTAACTATCTTTTCAGGTAAAATGTAGCCACATTCAAATGTAAGCCATACCTGATTTTCAGGGACATTAAGATGGCAAAAAAAAGTGTGGCTTAGAACTGAATAAATATGGGCACAGATGATGTCATCTGTCTTCACCAGAGCCCCTTGCAGCCCCTCTCATTAGCCCCACTTTATAGATGAGGAAAAGAGGCTCAGAGGGCTCAGGGATTTGCTGGGAAGTGACCAAGCGAGGCTATGACTCAGAAGGTTGAGTCCCCAGCTGCAGCCCTTAATCATTTAGCTGTACTGTCTCCACCAAGGTTATACTTTTTCTACCAGGATTCCAGAAAGTTCAGTTGCCGGGATGTCAAGGGGATCTGGGGTCCCCAGACCTGTGTCACACACAGACCTTGTGCTAACACAAATCTGTCACGTTTGCCTGAGCCAGGCAGAGGAACTAAGCTTTGAGTGTCACCTGGCCCTGGGACAGTGTTATCAGCTCCTGTTTAGTTCTCCCAAGTCCTCCTGCCCTCACCAGGCAGATGGGGCATGCCCCTTTGCACAGGTGAAGCGGTTTACCGAGAACACACAGCAGGGGCTCAGCAAGTGGCGCCCAGGCCACTTCTAGGGGAAATGGGAACTCTCTTGGGCCACGACTCCCCCAAACCAACCCCAAACCTTCAAAGATGCAAAGGGAAACCTGTCCAGAGGACAGACTCGCCCTAAGGGCGGCCTGGGTCCTCTCCTGGGGCTGCATGGCTGGTCCATTTCGGGAGCCCACCTGACCGCGCCCCTGGCCCGGCGCACTCACCACCTTCTCCCGAGACCGCAGGACGCCCAGCTTGCCGAATCGCACGTGGAAGGGGGAACATCGGAAGGAGCCATCCACCTGTTTCACCACCAGCACGTCAATGCCGCCGCTCAGCGTGGCCGGGTTCAGGCCCTGGTACAGTTCCTTCACTGTACCGAGCACCGTCCCCGCCAGCTGCCCCACGTAGTTCATGGCTGGTGCAGAGAGAGGCGGTGCAGCTGAGACCAAGGCCTGGTCCACCCGACACGTCCACAGCGGGGCCCACAGTCTTCAGCTGGTGCCCAGGCTTACCGGGTTGCACTCTGAGCGCAGACAGGCAGTGGCTGCTGGATGGGAGGTGTGCCCGCAGATGTGGGTTCTAGCCCCGGCTCGCCCACTGACCTGCCGTGGGACGCTCAGACAGCCGCCTCCCTTCTCCAAGTGCTGATCCCCACATCTGTCAGGTGAGGGCACAGGGTACATCCATTGGATGCCTTATGCCTCTAAATGCCATGAGTAATGACAATGACCCCAGTGCTCAGTGGCATGGCTCATTGCATCTGCACAACAACCCGCAAGGCTGGCCGAGCGGGTGTCATTATTCCTGTTTACAGACAAGCCAGGCGAGGCTCAGGGAGGTGGTGTGACTTGTCCAGGACCTCACAACTGTGAAAGAGAAGTCACACTTTGAATCTAGGCCCGTGTCTGCACAACCCTCAGTGTCAACCACTGGGGTGGTCCAGCTGTGGGGACGGAACAGCATAGACACCCTCCCCGGGGTGTAATGAAAAGAGCAGCCTCATGAAGTATCAGGGCCCAAGCCCTGCAGGGTAGTGGCTGACAGATATAAGAGCTGATGCCTTCCCAGGAAATGAGGACGTCGTCTCAGTTTTCTATCTGAGAAATGGGTTCAACTGTCTCGTTTCTTCCTGGTCCTAGAAGTTGGAAGGAGCCTTGCTGGGCCATTGGGGCTGACTTGTGGAAGCCATGGGTGGGGAAGGTGGTGAGGGTGGTAAGGAACCTAAGGCTCTGCCCAGTTCTATTTCTGGGGTCAGGTTCTCCAGGCACGGCATCCCTACCTAGGGTTGGAGGGAGCCCTTGGCTGAAGGTCCCAAACTCCTTCCCAGTTTCCCTGGGATGAGTGAGAAGCCCATCTGTGACTCACAGCCTGACCCCAGTGTCTCTAGGTCATAGTTCTTGGCCTAAAGCCCCACTCCTCAGACCTGGGCTCAGCTGGCGAGGCTCTCAGACCCCCATGTGGGCCCTGGGCTGGCGCCTGGGCCATCAGAGTTACTTCTCTTTCCCCAGTCAGACTGGTCCCTCCAGCTCTCCCACACCAGGCAGGGCTGGGTAAGCCAAAGAAGAAGGCTGTGGCTACCACGGACAGAAGTCAGCACCATCCTGAGAGCCCCTTCAAGCTGGCATGGGGCCCAGCCGGCGGCTTCAGCGCACCATCCTTGCCCTGCTGGCAAGCCTGGGGCCTGCTGTCCCTCTGGCTACCAGGGCCCAGCCATTCCCACCTCTCTCAGAAGCCCTGCAGGATGGCCTGCCATGCATGACCACCCTTCAAAGAAGTGAAGCCATTTTTCTCAATTAGCTAAAAAGCCCAAGTGGGAGGGGTGGTGACTCAGCCCGCTTCCTTCCACTCCACGGCCCCAACACAGCACAGCTGTCTGCAGAGAGAGCAGCAGGCTCACAGACCCTCAGCACAGGTCTGGATGTCCCGGCCCTCAACGTAGACCCCAGGCCCCAGCAGCAGCATTGTCCTCTAGGAGTTTGTGAGAAACATGGACACCATTCAGCCCCATGAAGCAGCGCCTGCATTTTAACAAGCCCCCCGGCAGTTCCTGTGCCCTTTTGTGTATGAGAACTGCCTGGACACTTGGACCAAGGCCCACTTTTAGAAGAGCATGCAAGTGCCGACACCCACAGAGGGCACTTCTCAGATAAGTCCTGGGAAGGTGGCTGAAGCAGGGGACCCTTCTGCATGTGCCAGGGCTTCAAACACAAGCTCAAATTCAGTAAACATTTCATCTGCAAGGCACGGACAATGTGCTAGATGAGCCAGTCGATTTTGGTTTTTCCCTAACACTGAACTCTGTGACACCAGGCCTGGGGAGATAGAGTGGCAAGGGCGCGCGTGGTGGTCAGGGCTCTAGACAGGTGCCCAGGAAAGTGGAGAACTGGAGACTTCTAGGAGTAAAGGAGCCAGCAGAGGAGGGGCAGGCCAAGGGTGGGGGCAAAGGTCTGCCCAGGTGGAAGTCCAAGCCTGAGCTATCTACCCTAAAGAGGGTCAAAGAGCTGTGTGTGTGAGAGAGAGAGACACAGACAAGGAGACAGAGAGACAGGACGGGGTGGAGGGGTGTTCAACTTGACCTAGTACAGAATTTCTCAACTTCGGCTGAATAGATTTTACTTGTGGGGGAGGGCTGTGGGCTATTTAATGGCATCCCTGGTCTCTATCAAAAAACGCCAGCAGGCATTTCCTCCAGGCTTGACAACCAGATTATCTCCAAGCATTGTCAGATGTCCCCTGGAGCCAAAATGGCCTCCAGGTTGAGAACCACTGAGCTAGTAGACAGCAGAGATGGCCACCCAGGGACCCCTGAATCCTCCTCTGATCTACACACGGAGTGTTGTCAGGTAAGTAACTGGTTGGCCTCAGTTTTCCTTTCTTTGAAACGTGGCCTCAAGTTTTCTAAGCTCTAATGTCATAGGAGCCTAGGTTCATTCCTCAATTTATCTCCCCGCCCCACAAGTGGATGTCTGGGTCTCGTCCCCCCAGGATCAGTGCTGCCTCCTTGGTCTTCTCCAGATGGACACCTGGGGTCTGCTTGGCTCCCTTTACGGCACTTCATCCCCAAGTTAACATGTCTAAAGTCAAACACTTCGTCTTCTTCCTGGGGACCCAGTTAGGTACCCCTTTCTCCCAAGCCCTCTGAATCCTAGTCCCCAATTTCCTGCTCACTGAGCCCCTCCTGTCTCCTACTGCTGTCCTAGGTCAAGGCTTTATTACTGGATGTCCAGCTCATAGGTGTCTGCAAAGCACTGTGGGTAAGGCACCACACTGGGTTCTAATCCCTTCTCTGACACTACTGGTGAACTTGGGCAAGTCACTTCACCTGTTTGAGCCTCACTTCCAACCTCTAAAATGGGGCCATCATAAGGGATGCTGAAGTAAGCAATAAGATAATTCAGGTGAAGCACGCACCCACAATAAATGCCCATGGGCATCACCTAGCAGCAGCAATTTTTTTGGCATCCTGACAGCTCCACTCACCCAGGCTGGTCCTATGGACACTACAGGTCAGACTCAGAGGCCCTGCTGTTGACCGCATTTAAAAATTTAGTCTTAACTTAGCGCTCAAGGCCTGTGTGCACCATGGTGGCCGCGCTACTTGCAAAGTTAGCCAGGAGTGTGTGGGGAGGGGGCTCCAGGCAGCCTCACAGGATGCCCAAGCGCAGAGCCCATTCTGGAAACATCCACAGGCCTCCCAGGTGGGCACATAACTCCACCACAAGGAAGCCAGAACAAGCTGCCCTGGATCTGCATCCTCAGCCTTTCTGGGCTCCCAGATTTGGGGAGAAGTGGAGGCTGCGGCTCTTTACCTAAGAGCAGAGGCAGCAGAAGCTTTCCTGTTGGCCTGGAAGGAAGACAGGTCCACCCCTGGTTCCCGGGGAGCCTTCTCAGCTAGGCATCTGACCCGTCCAGTCTCAGGGTCAGGGTCAGCGTCCCAGGGTCAGATCCGGTTTTGCAACTGAGGACGCTCAGTACCAGAGAAGGTAGGTGTCCCCCCCAGGACACACAGCCTGAGGTGATGCAGGGTTGGGGCTGCCTGAGAGGCGTGTGCCTCTCCTTCCCCGACATTCTGGGTGTCCCAGGGCCCCGCAGCCAGCCGCCGTGCCAGGGAGAGGGAAGAAGTGAGTTCGGCCTCTCCGCTCGCGAGTTCCCTTCTGGTGGCCGGCGAACAGGAAGGAATGACGGTCAGATGGAAAAACAGAGGGGCAGGGCAGGGGAAGGGGTACCTTTTCTCCGGCCCGTGTTGGGCCCTACCTGGGAACTGCCCACGGGACCTCCGGACCTCGGACCTGGAGCCGCCGCCTCTACCTGAGTGCACACGGTCAGCAATAAGCGTCCTCGGCCCGGCACTCACCAGGCTCTTCCGGCTCTTGCAGGACAGGGTGCGCTCGCGGCCCCGCCCCTCTCACGAGCCCAGCGCGGCCTCCGCCAGCCCGCCTCCGTCCAGGCTCCGCCCCTCAGAGACCCCGCCCCCGCCCGGCCCCCACGCCCAAGGCCGCCATTTCTCCCACAAAGCGGGGCGGGGTCACTCGAGAGCCCGCCCACTCAAGGCCTCGCCCCCACTAAGGCCCCGCCCCACGCCTTCGGTCTGCTAGACGGCTAGTATGCTCAGCTAGCGTTCAGAAGTCTTTCCTCCTGGAGCCGTATAAAGGCGGGGATTTCAAATCCGACCGACCTAGGTCCTCCGGTTTGCTTCCACTCGCTGTGTGACTTTGGTAAAGTCTTTCCCCGATCTTGGGTATATTGTTTCCCCAATCCGAGCTCATTTTCTGCTTTGTCAGAGCGGGTAAACCACTTTGCAGAATTTTCAAGATTATATGAAAAGACTTTGCAGCTGGTGTTCAAGCGTCTCCTGCTCAGGGGCAGCTTTCCCTGACACTCCTCCCCGCCCCCTCCATACTGGCTGGAACCCTCGTATCATTTGCATCCACAGTTGTAATTCCATATCTGTTTGAATGCCTACTTGGTTATTGTCTGCCTCTTCATTTGGAATTTTAACTCATGTCACATTCACCCTTACACCCCGGCGCCCAGTTCAGGGCCTGATAAACAGCAAGAGCTTAATAGATGCCTGCTCCCCTTCATTCACCCCAGCACAGTGGAGTAGCGGCGAACTCAACACCATTACTGGCCAGCAGAGGGCAGGCGGTGATCAGCCTTCGGACCCAGTCCCGTTTCCTGTCCGCCCGCGGGCGCCGCGGAGACGGGGCAGGTGAATCCACTTGCGCGCTCCTCTGAAGCTAGTCATCACGTGAGCCACCAGCGAAACTCGGTCAGGTGTTTCCCGTGGGATCCATCGTTCTCTCCGACAGCCTGAGAGTAGGTACGACCCTTGCAAAGATGTGCTGAGGATCCAGAGGTAAGGAAGTTTGCTGCAAAGGAAAGGCTTGGAGGGGTGGAGCGCCATGGCAGGGAGCCAGGCTTGGGAAGTACTGGATGCTGGGGCGTGAGAGGTGGCCGCCAGTGTTTTGTGACCCAACATGAAAAGAATCTGTTTGGCAGTGACTGGTCTCAGGGGTGTCCCCTTTCGCAGAGGTCATTCGGTGTCAGTCCTGAACCCAGGCGGTGTCTGGCTGGTATCTCAGAAGACGCTTGGTGGGGACCATGTCAAGGCGGAACGAGAGCGCACCGTGCCACAGACAGATCTGTGAGGGCATCATATCTGACCATACAGACATATGCCATATGTAACCGTGAAAACCTGGAAATCTCTGGGATCCCTCAAGAGAGCCTGGGAAGGCAGGAGAGGTCCAAGGTTGTGACTACAGATGCCACAGTCATCTACCTCTTTGGGTCTCAATTTATTCATCTGTAAAATGAGCTAGATCCTGTCTCATCAGATTGCATTGTGAGGTTTAAATGGGGGTTGCAAAATCAATAGTTTTCAATCTTGGCTGGAATCACCGTGCCCTGGGCAAATACTGATGCCTGGGGCACTGGGATTAAAAAACCAAACACCAAACTCTCCAGGTGATTGTAATGTGTGACCAAGACTGCCCAACTAAATAAAATGCAGAGCACACACCAGGCATTCAGAAATGTTTACCGCATGTGTTCTGAAGATGGAACATAAATTGTTTTAATTGTTTCTTGATAGGGGGGAAAAAGTTAATATAAAGGTTGTTGCAGAAATTGGATTTCTGACAGGGTTGTTGCTGTACTATGAACCATCTGGGATTTGGTGATTGTGAGGGTGGAGGAGACAGGCAGCTTCTGGCAGTATGACTTGTCCTTGTGCCCAAATGAGCTGAAGGAGGCAGGGTCCTAGCGTCTCCAAGGCATATGTGAATACGCAAGCAGCAAACTTTTTTTTTTTCCCCCTTTTCTTGGGCTTAAGGAAAGAGGCTTTTCTTCTCTCCCTGGGTACCCTGGATAGGTACAGGTGGCACCCCCTTCTTTACAGAACTGAGTAGTCTTAATGCTCTACATGTTAATGATTGTTTACTGTGCCCCACTCCTTTCTTGCTGGGTGAAGCTGGCATGGGAGGGGGAGTGCCTGCAGCTGTGACCACTTCTCATGGAGCAAGACTGGCTGTGCACCCGGCAACTCAGCCACTCCTGGTGTCTCGTTGAGGACTAGAAGGGACAGGGACCTGGACCTGGCTTCCTCCAGCATGTAGACTTTGGAGCTTGGGCAGTACGTAGCTGGTACTTGGTTAGGATGCCCAGATTTAGCAAATAAAAAATAAAGGATTACATTTGATTGTTAGATAAGCAATGAGTAACTTTTTAGTGTAAGTACATATTGCATGGGCTGTACTTATACTCACAGGAGTTATTTATTTAAAATTCATGTGTAACTGTGTGTCCCTTATTTTTCTTTGCTAAATCTGGCAACCCTAGGCCTGGCCAAATAGCCAAGGAGAACTCAACATGTAGGATTTGCTGCTGGCAATGGCCTCCTGCCCAGAGTTGCTACATTCAGCTTCCACGTGTCACTGTCCTGCTCCAGAACTGTATGTGGCTCCCAGCTGCTCCCGCAATGCAATGTGGAGTCCCTGACTGCTGGCGGCCCTTTTCTTCTACCAGAACAGATGACCAGCGTGGGCCCTTTCCCACCTCTGCTCCCACTCATGTTTGCCCTGCCTGGCATGACTCCTGCCCACTCCCAGTGACAATTGCAAGCATTATTGAGCATCTGCTGAGTGCGGTCACCATGGTGGGGGGGCTTATCTGGATTGTCTCATTGGATTCTCACAAAACCTATGGCAGGAACAGTAGTTATCCTATTTTACTGATGAAGAAACTGGTGCTCTAAGACTGATTCTTCCAAGTGTGGCCCCTGGGCCAGCAGCGGCTATGTCACCTGGGAACTTGTTAGAAAGTCAAACTCTCCAGACCAGAAACTTTGGACGTGGGGTCCGTCATCTGTATTTCAGTTGCCATCTAACCAGCCCCAGGGGATTCCAAAGCATGATCTAGTTTGAAACCTGCTGCTCTAAGAGATGAAATAAGTTCAGGAGTCTCCCATCCAGGCAGAGATACAGAGGACAGAGGACTGCCAGCAGCGGGGTTATGATCTTACTGAGCACAAGTCTGGGCCAAGCGCTGGAGATGGTACTGAACCCCACAGTCTCGGGGTGGGGAGTGGGGGGCTGGGAGGGGAGGCCAAATGGACAGGAGATGAGCCAAGGCGGTCAGGCGAATGTGACATTAGATGATGGGGGCTGAGGTGAGTCAAGTCCAGGAACCCAGAGTGGCATGGGAGGGGTAGACATCTAAGGCTGGAAAAGAAGTGGGAATTCCATGCAGAAGCGTGGGAGCATGGGCTAGTTTGTGTAACGGCCTGGAGGAGCTGGGGATAGTTCAGTCTTGAAAGCCAGGTGAGTGGGAGGCACGAGGGTGAGTGTAGGAGGAGAATAATGAGATGGGCAAGGGCTCTTCTACACTCAGAGCAGAGGAGGAGGCGTGCATGGGTTTTGGGAAAAGCACTATGTGTATGTACATTTGTGTACACCCGGGGTTGCCAGGCTTCCCCCAATAGGCAGGCTTCAAAGCGCCTGCAGAGACTCAGTGCTCAAACGCAGCAGTGGATGGGTGCACGGGTTCAGAGTTGAAGGCCCACAAGGTCACCCGCTGAGAGGAGGGCCTAGAAGGCAGTGCCACCCCAATGCCCCGTGCCGCCACAGGCCCCACAGATGACCCACCCCCACTGCAGTCTGGGAGTTCATGTTCCTTTTCCCCATCCTTGTGGCTAAGGCTGCAAAACTTCTGGGGTCTCTTCTCCCAGCCTTTCAGTGATAGCCCCTGGATGTGGTCAGGGATCCCTAGGCTAGAGGACAGAAGGCTTCCATTGCTATCCCCTCTGTCAATGAAGCAGTTGGTGTCAGCTGAGGGCTAACCCTGTCTGGCCAGGCTGCTTGGCAATGTGGGATGCCACTGGGCAGCTCTCGGCTCCAACTGTCCTTCCCAGAAAAGCATCCCTTTGGCTGAACCCTCTTGGAACCTGTTTGTGATTTCTAGGCTAGGGAAGACTATTGAAAGATCGTTACTATAAAGTGGAGCTTTCTGTGTGTCCTAAAATCCCTGTGGGACTTAACACCTGCCCCATGGGCTTAACCTTCAGCCAGGGGACGGACTGCCTATTCTTCCTCTTTTTATTCGGGTTTGCCTTCTGCCCAACCCTCCGTGGGGCATCCCAGACCATGACTCATTATACTTTGCGAGTCCGGGTGGCTCTCGTATGGTGCCGTCCGCTTAAATAGATATTCAAAAAGACTTTTCAGGGAAGACCAATTTATGGTGGGTCTTGAATGACAGCGTAGCTACAGGAGGAGCAGGGCCAGTCCGAGTGAGTGGAAGCAGTGAGGGAAGGCATGGATGCTGGAGGCAGAAAGTGAGTGCAAGGAGAGTCTGTGTGGTCTTGAATACAGGGCACAACCACTGGCACTGAGGAGCCATCGATGGTTGCTGAGCAGGAGGGTGGATCAATATCGCAGCCACTGTGCTGGATCCTTTGTAACTGTCGTACGAAATGCCCTGCCCACGTTTTCCCTCGACCTGTCTACATGGTTCATGCCAACTCATTTCTTAGATACCAGATCCATTGTTGCTTCCCCAGGGAGGCCTTCAGACTGTAAGTCGGCTCCCTGCAGCCCCACCTCCTGGAGTTCATGCCTTTGTGGAATTTTTTCCTCTTCATTGGGAGTGGGTCCTGTGACTTCCTTTTAACCAACGGAATATGGCATAGGTGAGGGAATGTCATGTTATCTAAGTGTTGCTGGAAGACTAGCTCTGGAGACTCTCTCCTTGCTAATTGGATGATATATATACAGCTATGTTGAGGAAGCCGGTATATACCACTTAATGGATGCTGAGTCCGCACGAAGGTTCTTTCTGCTCATCACTGTATCCCAGAGCCTCACTTGGTGCCTGGTATCACAACAGAAGACCCAGGAAAACATCTGAGCTGCACGTGTTAGTGAGTGATGCTCTCATTTAATCTTTACAACAGCCTGTTGAAGTGGGAGACATCACCATAGATGAAGAAAAGAAGTCATCATTAACTTAAAAGCACACTGAACAGAATCTTATTAATCTTAGTAATATTAGGTTATGCATGCCTCTCTATCCTAATTCTTCGTATGATCAAACAGTCATTTGCCTAATTTGGGAGCCGGGTGTAGACCACACATGGTTATATGATTTGACATCCTTCCAGGTAACATTTTCCCAATGCACAACTATTCGAGACAACTTCTATGGTTTTCCCAGTAGCTTCTCTCTTATAAAATTTTGTTTAAAAGAAACGTTCAGGCAAGAATGAAGGTGAGCAGAGGCAGGCAGGCAGCCTGGAAGAGAGAGGAGGAAGAAGCATTTAATTTATTTTCATTTAATTATCTATCTTGGCTGCCGCCCCCTCCCCCACGCTGCCCATCCAGGATGTGAACCCGGGTCCTTGGGATGTACGTGGACTGCACTGTTGGCCGGAGGCAGCAGACCCAAAGGCTACTCCACAGGGCACATCCCCAGTGGCTTCTCGTACCCCTCACTTCTCCTGTCACTGTCTTTTTCTGACCTGACACTCTTCTGATCTAGACCGTCACTCGACGGAGCTCTGTGTGCACCCAGCTCTCCACTAACATTGCTCTCAGCGACTTTATAAAACTACTTATTGGGCAAGACGGGCCCTGCACTGTGCTCTCTGGGGTCAAAACCATCTGACCTGCCATTAAGATGAAAATCAGCTCTGGGTGGATCTCTGCTCAAAACCCTCCAGGTCTCACAGTCTCTAGCCGCCGCCTCTCCGCCTTCCTCTCCTCCGGTGTTCCCACTGCAGCCACCACACTCACCTTCTCGTGCATCCACCACGCCCTTTGCCCCTGGGTTCTCTCCGCCCAGAGTGCTCTTCCACACTCCCACAGAGCTCCCTCCCTCCCCCAGCTCTTGCCCCTCGGATGGCACCTTCTACCCCAGCCACTCTGTTCCATCCTTTCCTGTGGCACCATTCACCTCACATGCTGAGTCATTTACTTATATGTGATATTTTTATTTATCTCCTTCCAGGAGGACAGACGTTTTATGTGTCTCTGCTGATATAGCCCAGCAATGGTGACTGGCACATAGCAGGTCTTCAGTAAAGATTAGTGAATGATGGTGCCCCCGTAGAGTAATGCTTAGGTTAATCGCCTCCGAAGGAGCACAGGCCACATACCCCGTCCAGAGTGTGTGTGTGTGTGTGGGGTGTGCAGGGGCAACAACCAGTGTGAACAACTGAATTAAAAATAATAAAATGCCTCTTCCTCCTGCCTGTCTACTCACCATGATTTCTGCCTGCACCTTTCCTTAAAAAACAAGCAAAGATTAGTGAACGAGTGCCTTTTTGATGGTCTCGCCTCTTCATTGAAGTCTCCCTCCCTTGCTCTTGGCCTGTGCCCTCTGAGCTCACCCCAGCACTGTCACCACACCCAGGTGATAGAATTGTTGCTACTCCACTGACTCCCAGTGTTTTGACCTCACTGTGCCTCAACCAGATCTCCAGCAGGTGTGAAATATTCAATTCCAGCCTTTTTTCCCCCTCTCTTAAGGATAAGAGTCTTAAAAAGGAAGGAGGAAGAGACAGCAGATGACGAGGGAAGCAGTGACAGGGAGGGCGGAGAGAGAAGACAGTCACGGATTTTCCTGGGTCCCCACCCAACCAGCTTTCCAAGTGGCCGAGAGACGCCGCCAGCCGTGGGCGAGGGCCGTGGGCCACATGCCCCAAATGTGCCACGTGGCAGAAGTAGCCCCGTTGAGTCATGGGACGCACAGCCACACTGCTTGGTAGAGCTTGGTGTGTGGAGTATTTTTGTTTTCACAGCCCAGCTGTCTGTGTAATGACTTCCTTCCCGAGACCTTGTTCCCAAAGTGTCCCTAGCGACCAGCTGAGTCACCACATTCCTTGCAATTTAAAACACTGGCCCAAGTACCAAGGCTGGTTCTTTCATGTGCATGGGACCTTGGAGGGCTGCCAGGGAGCACCCTGAAAGTCAGGCTATGGAGACCCCATTCTAACCTGCACCCTCTCCCCAAAACATGACTTTTTACAAATCAAGAAGAAATTCATCTGTTAAGCACTAGGCAATGGCTGTAGTTGATGTCACAGCCCGAAGAAGGATTTGTCAGACACAAAAGGCAATACCAACCTGAGGGGTGGTGGGGCTGGGGGACAGCGAAGCGACACTGTGCCTTCTGTCTTGTAGCATGATGAGTCAGGAAGCCGAGCGAAGAGACGGGGGACTCTGTTGTCGGCTGATGGGAGTGTTAGCATGCTCATCCTTCTGTCAGACAAGCGTGTAGTTCTTGTTACATCAAGTTTGCACAGGACATGAGTTTAGCAATGTCACTTCTGAAAATGTATTTTGCAGATAGTTTGCCCAGGTACACAGGTGAACCAGAGGCAGGGGAAGAGCTGATGGAGTAAGTTACTAACCATGGGCGCCCTGGTGGAGTATGGGTTTGGTCAGCCACCTTCGGCTGTGCAGTTCACATACATCCCAAGGATCCCAAGGATCCTGGGATGGGGGACAAGCCAAGATGAACAACTGAAGTGAAACACAAAGTACTTCTCGGTGATGTGGTGGAGGGCCTGGTGTGTTGAAATATAGCTAAGGAATGGGGAACCTATACATAGGAAGTTATTTTAATGTATAGAATACTTACTACGATTAAAACAAATTTAGAAACAAAGTATTTCTTCCTCCTCTCTCTTCCTGCCTGCCTCCACTCACCTTCATTCCTGCCTGTACTTTTCCTTTAAAAAGAAAAGAGTTGCTAACTATTGTGAATGTATCTCTTGGCCTTGCACACAACAGTGAGAGACAATACACTGGATGTAAATCAACAGCATGGACTTAGAGTATTAAGTGGGGTGAACAGTAAAAGATATATAGATATCGATATTACCTATATAAGGAAGGCAAGTTGGCAGGCAGGAGGGAAGAGAGAGGAGGAAGAAGCATTTATTTAATAGTTCATTTTGGTTGTTTCCCTCAGCCCTAGGTTTCAAACTCAGGTTTTTGGGGTTTTTTTGGGTTTTATGTGAACTACGCTGGCCAGAGCCGCAGATTTAAGGCCAGAGTACTAGGGCACATCAAGAGACATATCTAAAGCACAATAGTTTTCCAGTTTTAGTGAGATATGGCTGACCTACAATAAACCATGCATACTTAAAGTATACAATGTGAGTTTTGGCATGATGATCTATAGATCCATCACCCACCCCCAAAGCTATATATATGACACGTATGTATGAAAATGAACCAATTAAAATTGTTAAACTTTAAACAGTTCAACAGTATGATGTGCCCTCAGGAGTTGGCCCCCGGCCGAGGGGAGCAACCAAAATGAACAACTAAATCAAATAAGAAAATGCTTCTTCCTCTTCTCTCTTTCTGCCTCTGCTCACTTTCATTACTGCCTGCACCTTTCCTTAAAAAGATATGATCAATATAATCCTATGCTTATAATAATAATAATGTCGAGCTAACCCTGAAAAATTCTGGAGGAACATACACCAAACTTAATCATGAATGTTGTTAGGAATCTTGACAAAGTTGCATGGCTCCATTTTGCTAAATGTGTCTGGCACCTCACAAAGTGCTCATGACTGTTATTCCCTAATCGTGATTTCTAGGTCTCAGATGAGGGTTTAGCACACTAGAAATTTGTCATTATGATCCTCTAACTTTGAGTGACTTTATTAAAATATCACCAAGGTTATCACAGTCGACTGGGACAGAAGGAGTGTCTGACTCTTCTTCTCCACCCCCACATCAGAGAACTGTGCTATTAACTTGCCTGGGCTCATCTCCAGAATTATTTTCACTCTTCATCCTTCCAAATAGGAGAGATATCAGCAGGGGGTTGATTATAGCTGGAGACAAAAGAATGATTCCAACTTTTTTCAGATCCATCTCAAGTATCTCATAAGTATAGGAGTGGTGGAAGACTGTGGGAGCAGGGGCATGTGTGGTTTTGTCTAGTTAATGGATTTTATATAAAGGCAGCCAGTGAGTAAGTAGGTTCTTCATCTGGTTTCTTTGAGTCCACATTATGTAGAAGACTTCCATATTGCTGTATACAGCTGCCATGCATCCACTTTTAGTGCCACATAGAGCGCTCTATCAAGTGACTACACTTCAATATATCCCTCTAATACAAATCGATATTTGGGTTGTCTCCACCTTGGGGCTAATATAAATAATGCTGCTATGAGCCTTCTTGTGCATGTCTGCTGCTCTATTTAGGTATATATATTTCTCTTAGGTATAATTCTGGAGCCTAGTTGCTGGGTTATATGTCTGCTCAGGCTTAACTTTTAAAAAGAATGCCAAATTGTTTCCCAAAATGATTATACAACTCTACTCTCTCCAGAAATGTGTAAGAGCTTCCTTTATATATTTACCAGAAGGTGGCTTGTATATTGACCAGTTGGATATCCTTTTTCTGACTTGAAGAGACAATTCTTGTCAGTTTTTCTACTGGCCTGTCTTTTCATTATTTGTTATAGTGTTTTTTTTTGCATATTCTGTATTTAAATCTTGGGTCAGTTGTGTGCCTGCCAATTCTTTCTCCTCCTTTCTCTTGCCTCTTCATTCTGTTAGGGATGTTTCTGGGTGAACAGAAGTTCTTAATTGTACAGATGTCCAGTTTACCAATTTCTCTTTTATGGTGACTGCTTTTCCAGTCTTATTTAGGAAAATCTTTTCTACCTTGAGTTCACCAAGATAGGATTCTATGTTACCTTCTAAAATTGCATAGTTTTACCTTTCGTCTTTAAGTTTATAATCCAACAGAAATTAGTTTTCTTGTTCATTGAAGAAATGAAGTTAAATTGGAGCAGCATATCCCATATAGACACCCATTCAGTCAAGAGATAATGTCGAATATCTTGTGTGTCTGTGCCATTTACATTAGTCCAAAATCCACCAGAAATTGTTTTTCGAGATAAGATAGTATGAGATAAGTTTCCAATATTATTTTTCTCATGTAGAGCTTAAATGTCTCAAATACCATTTATTCAAAGAATCATTTCCCCATACTGTTATTCATTACTGTCTTTATCATTAATTTCTTTGGGGGTTTTATATTTGTTGTTTTTTTTTAACTCTTTTACCAATATGATATGATCTTAATTCTGAGAGTTGTAAGTTCTGTTAGCTAAGAGAGCTAGTCTTCCACCTTGTACTTTTTCAAGAGTATTTTGGCTGTTCTTGATCGATCTATAGCATCTATAGATTTTGTGTTAGAATCATCTTGTCAATTTCATATGAAAACAAACTGGGATTCTTTGAATCAATTGGTGAGAGTAGCTTTACAACACAGAATCTTTCATAAACTATTAGCTAGGTAGATCTCTGCATTAATATTTATGTATTCTTCAATATTTATGAAAGTGTTCATATTAAAATGTTTCCTCCAGAGAGGTTCTACATGTTTTTTTGTCAGATCCATTTATCAGTAACTTGGTATTTTTTTGTTATTTCAAAAATATCTTTTTTTTAATTATTTTTTTCCACATTTGCTGGGATACAGAAATAGAATTGATATTGACTTTATATCTAGAGTCTTTGTCTCTTCTGACATAGAACATACCCTCTACAAATGAAAATTTTGTTCCTTTCTAGTTCTTTATGCTATTTCATGTTTTTTATTTTACTGAACCAGTCCAGATCTCCAGTACAATGTGGAATAGAGAGTGGTGATAGTGAGACATCCTTGTCTCAGTCGTAAGGGACAACTTTTAATAATTCACCATTGAATATAGAGTTTACATTGTTTTTGTGACTGGATATTGAATTTGGTCAGATGTCATTTGTGCACCTACTAAGGTGATCCTATAATTTTTCCCCTTTAGTTCGTTGGAATACTTTTTGGATAATATTGATGTTTGCTTTTCTGCAATTAACACTGGTCTTGGTTTGTTTTCATGTTTTCATATATTTTCATGAGTGACATTGGTCTTTGAAATCTTCATGCTTCCTTGTCAATTACTTCACAAACTTGCCAATACTTACCAGCATTTTCAATTCCAGTAGTTCTGTTGAGTCTGAGGTGGTTTCTCATTGGCATTTTATTTTGCATTTCCCTGACGAATAATGGTGTTGATCACCTTTTCATAAGGAGATCACATATTTGGGATTTTTTGTGTGAAGCGACTCTCTTTTTTAAATTGTATCGTTAACTTTTTTTCTTTTGTCTTTGTTTTTACTTTTAAAGTAGGGGGCAGGCAGGAATGAAGAGGAGGAGGCAGGCAGGCAGGAAGAGAGAGGAGGAAGAAGCACTTTATTTTATGTAGTTGCTCATCTTGGTTATTTCCCCTGAGCCCAGGGTCTTGAACTGGGGACCTTGGGTTGTATGTGGACTGCACCCAGTGGACTAAACAGCCAGGCCATCAGGGTGTGCCTTATTATTGATTTTTAATGAGTTCTTTATTCCTTTGTGGGATACATGTATGATGACTCTTTTCTCAGCAGAGTACCTTGGCTTGTTTTTTCATGTTCTGCATGACGTCAGGTACAGAAGACTTGCATTTGATGAAGCCCCATTTATCAGATTCTTTCTTTTATAATTAGTGTTGTGTGTCTTATCCAGATACATATACCTTCCCAAAGGTTACAAATACTTTCTCCCATATTTTCCTTCAGAAGTTTTATAATTTAACTCTCATATAGGCCTGTGATTCCTCTCAAATTAATTTTTGTGTATCAGGTGATGTATAGGGATTGAGATTTTTCTTTACTCTGTGGCAATCTCTTTGTTACAGTAGCCACTTCTTAAAAATTTTTTTATTTCCTTTTTGAATTAATAGTATCTTTGGTGAAAATCAAAAAACTGTATAGTAGGAATCTATTTCTGACTCTTTTCTCTTCTGCTTATCTACTTATCTATCCTAATATCAAGGCCACATTGGTCTTAATGAATATAGCTTATAGTGAATCTCAAAATCTGGATGACTAAGAGCTCTATTTTTTAAAATGTGTCTGGTAATCTAGGTCTTTCATATTTCCATATAAATATTAGACCCAGCTTGTCATATCTGTAAAACAGTTGGGATATGATGAGAACTGCATTGGATTTACAGTACAATTTGGAGAGATTTGATATCTTGATAATTTAGGTTCTTTTAATCCAAAAACATTTACATAGATCAGCTTTAATTTCTCCAAACAGCGTTTTATAGTTTTCAGTTCACCATCTCACACACCTTTGGCTACTTGGATACTTTGTTTTGAATGCTCCTAAAGAGTATTGAAAATGTCATCTGCCAATCATCGACTCCTAGAGCATAGAATTGAAACTGATTTTTAAATAATGACTTTGTGATGTGCAAGTCCTGACTCTGGCCTGAATGTTTGTTCCCTCCAAATTCATATGTTAAAATCCTCATCCCCAATGTGATAGCATCAGGAGGCAGAGCATTTGGCAGGTACTGAGAGCATGAGGGTAGAGAGCTCTTGAACTGATTAGTGTTCTTATAAAAGACACCCCTGCAGAGACACCTCACAGAGGTCACAGAGACACCTGGAAGAGGGTGTTCATTAGAACCCACCCATGGTAGCACCCTGATATCAAAATTCCATCTTTAGAACTGAGGGAAACTAATTCCATTGCTTATAAGGTACTGTGTTATTGTTTTTTGTTGTTGTTGTTGTTGGTGGTGTTTTTAAAGCAAAGGTGCAGGCAGAAAGAGAGAGGAGGAAGAAGCATCTTTATTTTATTTTTATTTAGCTGTTCACACTAGTTGCTTCCCCTGGGCCTGGGACTCAAACCCAGGGGTATGTGGTCTATGCTCCTTCAGAGGAGATTGACCTAATTGCTGCTCCACCAGGACATGTGTTGTCTGTGATATTTTGTTATAGCAATCAGATTCAGATAGTCATTATTAGTTGTAAAGTTTGAACATCCTTAGAATTTTCTTTCTGTATATGATCATGTTACCTTTGAGTAAGGACAGTTTGACTTGACTCTTTTCTAAACTTATGACTTTATTTTCAGATTCTTGCCTTACTGGCCCGGCTAGGACATCTGGGGAAATGTTGATTTGAGGTGGCAATAGCTGAGATTTTGCTCTGGTCCAGAGAGTTTAAGGACCATCGAGCTCATCTCTGGTCCAGCAGAAACAGCACATTTAGAAACAAAATGTGACTCCAGGTCCCACCCTGTGATAGAATTGGGGTTCCTGCCCATCATGCTTGGCTCAGGTCCTAGGCTGGGCTGGGATGGTTTGAGTCATGGCAGGAACAGAATCCCAACTGTGAAGGTTGACAGAAGGCGGGTTCTGACAACAGGCCTCACCACTGACTGCATTTTTCTATAGTGTTCTCTTGAGGATGAAGTCATGACTTTATAAATGACTGTTATAAACAGTTGGACCTCCGCCCACACACATACCAGTTCTTCTTAATTCCAGAAACTTGTCTCATTGGCAACTGGGGCCACTGGTGTATCAGACAAGGTTCACTCAGGAGGGAGAAACCATCAAAGTAATGTGAATGAGGAAAATGTGAAGAACGTAAAGGGACGGAGGCAGGGTGCCCCAGGAGAGAACACATTTGCAAAAGCCTCTCCCACACCCAACACTGAGATGGAGACTTTGTCAGAGACAGTAGGGTTTCAGTGTACAGGATGGTGAGAAGTTTGCTGGGTTTCCACAGGCAAAGGTCAGAAATGGGCCACTTTGGTGGTAGAAAGGCTCACTGGAGGGTCAGTCTCCCTTAAACTACTGGTGACCACGTGCTGTAGATGCAGGAAGAGCGGGCTGGAATCAAGGAGGTTGGAAATGAGGAAGACCTTCTACTGACAAAGTTTAATACTGTGCAAAAGAGGAGTGTTTACAGAACTCAGCCCCAGTATCACAAAGCAAGGTAAAAAAAAAAAAGGGTTTATTTATTTAGCACTGAGAGGCAATCTGTTGGCACAAATGAATGCAGAACTTTCGTTTAAAAGGCCTATGGGATTTGCTTCTTAATCTTTGAGTCCTTATAATGGGATCAGACACCATGAAAACATGTGGATTATCTCAATTTCAAAACAACATTCAGAGGGATAAATAAGTTATTCAACCTCACAGAGTGCAGCGGGGTCGGGGTGGGGGTGGCAGGGACAGGATTCGAATCCTGAAGTTCTGCATTCAAATCCTACTTACTAGTGCACCCTGGTGGAGTAGCTATTTGATCAGCTGCCTTCAGCTGAGAACGCAATCCACATACACCACAAGGACCCAGGTTCACATTCTGGGGCTGGGGTGGACTGCCAAGATGAACAACGAAATAAAATAAAGTGGTTCTTCCGCCTTTCTCTCTTCTTGCCTTCCTGCCTACTCCCCTTCATTCCTGCCTGCACCTTTCCTTAAAAAACAAACAACCCCCCCACCCCAAACTACTTATTTATATAGTATGATATTCTCCTGGATTCTTTCCTCCAGATTTAAGAAAGACGGTATGTGAATGAAAGGAGAGAGACAGAACCCTCTTATGAAATGAGCTAGATACTGTTGAATAAGCAAAGGAATCTATCACTATTTTGGTTCTGTAGGATTCTTCTTCTCAGCCTTGGTTCTGAGCCAGTTACTGTTCCTTCTCTGTTTTCTGCCTGCATGGTGATACCCTGTTCTTGAAAAGGAGCTGGCATATAAGTTATGCAGAATTTTCAGCTTTTCTTCCTGCAATTGTTCACAACCCGACTTCTATTTACAAAGAAATAGCAGTGGCTACTAAGAACTGTGCAGTAAATAACTATTGTTCAAATGCTTTTGGTTTCAAGTAATAGAAAATGCAACTCAAATTAGACTTCATTATAAAAGGAAGGTATTGATTAATGTAACTTTGTTTGGCATGTCTCCCAGGTGTTTTGCCATATGGTTCTATAAGAGGACTTCTATTAAGACGTCTCCACCTCAGGACAACTCCCTTTTTTGTGGTCTTGAGCCAAAGAGGTAGATTTCTGGTGAACTCTGTGATCTGCCAGTTGGCCATGACTGGTCTTGGGAAGGGGGCATGTGGCTCAAGTTGGGTCAGTTAAATCCTCTTCTCTGAGACTGTGGAATTGGAATGATTCAGGATTTTTAGTCTGCTCTGTGGG
>RJWH01007179.1:10297-43752 GCA_004363575.1 Solenodon paradoxus | reverse complement strand
TCCCTGAACCACAGGGCTAAAGTGCTAGCAGCAGGGCCTCCGGCCAGGATTCCTCCAGTTCCCCTCATTTCAAGCCACATAAGGTCCTGCCAGACCTCCTTATTGTGGTCAGTTCCCCAGCTGAGCCTGAATAATTGTCATGGCTGATGTAGGATGGTCCCAGCTGCTGTGGCAGTCTACCTCTGAATGCCCAAGATGCCCATAGTCAATGTCACCTGACTGCCTATGACCACCTCTTTTGGTACAGGAGCCATGAATTTAAATTCACTTATTCATCCGCTCAACAAGTATCTGCTGTTAACCGCTTAGGCACAATGTTCTCAGCTAAATTTAGATCACTCTAGACTCTCCATTTGTGCATTTTAAATAAGCTGAATTGGGAGCCTTCCCAGGGCTATTACATGAGGACTGGATTTAGCACAGGTAACCGAAAGTTAAAGGTCAGGGGACCTGTATGGGCAAGGAAAAGCTCCAAGCCCATAGCCGTTTGGCTGTGAGAAAAGCGACTTGATAATCAGTCAACTCAAGCTATCAATCTAAGTTCATTATTACTATTCTACCAACCATGTGACACTAGATCAATAGGAGAAGTACTTTCGGGTGTCAGATCAATGGTATGACTAAGTTTGGGGGTGAGAGCTAAACAATTTCAGCCATCCTAGGTTTGTGAATGTTATTACCAGGAACATCAACTCAAAATAAAATGATAAACCACGTCCTATACGATGCTGTGAAAGAAATATTCAAATCCCCAGAAATTCTTGCAGCTCCCAGCTACTATGAAAGCAAAAATCTGTATGCTTATTTCTATGATTTCTAGATTATCCATTGCACAACTGAGGTTATGGGCAAAGTCATGGGGAAGAAACATTTCCCAAGAGCCATAAGCTAACAACTGAGCATTTCTCTCCCTGTGCTGATCAGAGATTATTGGCCTGCCCTAGTAAAGAGAAATCACAAAAAACTGAAAACATATGGGATTTTTTTTTTGCAACTGTAGCAGTTTCACCTCCTTAAGAGTTTCTACCCTAGGGATCCAGGAATGAATCTGAACTAGGACAGAGAACAGTTGAAGATAGAATTCAATGACAGTTTCCTTCCCGCTCCTCCCAACTCTCACCATCCACGTAACACTCACTTGCTTACTCAAATATTAACACATCTCATGTGCTAAGTTCTGGGGAGATGAGGGTTCAAAATTTTAGGGCAAAGTATTATGGGGGACATAGTAGAGACCTGTGGGGAAGTCCTCTTAGGAAGTGATAGCTGAGCTAACACCCAAGGGGTGAGACAGAGTTAGACCAAGAGTGTGGGTAGAGACAGAACAAATAGCCTGTGCAAGGGCCCTGGGGTTAGAGAAAATGGAGCATCTTGAAATAAGACCCAGAATGTAGGAGTATAGTGAATGGGAGAGGGGAACTTACCAAGGTGGGTGAGGTAGGCAGAAACCAGACAGCAGAGGTCTGTGAAGACTTCCATGTGTCCTTCTCCCTGCTCAGATGACTGAAGACTCGTGATCAGAGACCCTGAGACACAAGAGCTCCTAAGAGTCGGCATGTACACTAGGACAACGTGACCTCCTCCACACTCTGTGCCAGCCTTGAGCACACAGTGTGAGGGAGGTAAGTCTCTCTTCTATTCTCAGATGCTTTCCTACAGCCACTGTTCCCTGGAGCGTGACACTCTGAACGTCCCATCCCACCCCAACCCCTAACTCAGATGGTAGAATGTGCCCAAGGCCAAAGACATCGGTGCTCTAATGGAAATGATGGCCCACCTTGCAGTAAAAGTGACAATGAGGAGGGAAAGAGAGGAACAGTTTAAGAGACACCCTGATCTGAACATTCCTATTCATGGAAGAGCCGATCATTCCATCAGAGATTTGATATAGTGGGGTGTTTCCATGTGTGTGTTATCTATATGAATGTGTGTGCCCGTATCTATGTAAAAACCATGTGTGGGTATATGCAAGTATGTGCACATGCAAGAGCACATGTATGAGTGATTATGAATGCAGATGCGAGTCGTCACGTGTATACATTTTTAGTGGCTCCCAATTACAGAGCAAACACACAGTTGCAGACCTTCTGCCAAATACTTCTCGCATACAATTTCATTTCGTGTTCACAAGAACCCTAAGACATGCATTTCCTACATTCAACCCACTTTTCAGGCAAGGAAAGAAAAGCATAGAGAGGCTCAGTAACTCATTCACAATTACGCAACTATTCAGTAAATCTTGACTCATGGTCCATCTCTTCCTAAAAGGCCCACCCACTTCATAGTCTAGCAACATTTTACTTCCACGTTGCTGTTACTTACAGGTCTGACCTGTTAAGATTCCTTTAGGGGAAAAATCATTGTATGTACCTTCAAATGCATCATAAATGCCCAAGGCAAGCATTCACACATGTCCGTGACGTTCACGAGGTGAGTGCTGGGTTACCTGACCTTTGAGAAAACCCCCTTCCCTGGGGCACGGGATGGCCTCTGCCCCTGCAGGAGTCTAAGTCAATCGTGACCCAAAGGGCTAGACCCTGCCCCCATGCCGCAACCACACAACACCCTGCAAAGCACGGGCTGGCATTCCAAATCAATCGAAAGGGTGCATAATAATACACATGAAATGTTCTGATTTAGAGCGGAGGGGAGAGTTAATCAGAGTGAAAGTTCCAGCCACACAATCACAGTAGCTAAAAGATGGACACTAAAGAGCTTGTCTCCCTTTATTTATCTGCCTTTACATCTATACTTACCAAAAAACAGATTCGCTTACCTTTTAAACAGCCAGAGTGCCACTTTATCATTTAACAGAGATGCCAGCGAAGAAATGAGTATTATTTAAAATGCAAACAGAGTGTAAAGAATGACTGCCAAGAAACAGCTCATCCCAGATGTCTCGCGGCTGCTACAAAATGCCTGCAGGAGATAAAAGTTCACGGAGACCTGTGTTTCTCAAATGTTAGCTGCATCAGAATCCCCTGGGGGGGGCGCCAAGAAAAGCACTGAATGCTGGGTCCCACCCCAGGGTTCTTCACCCCACAGGTCTGGGGTGAAGCCAAGAGTCTGCCTTTCTAACAAGTTCCAACGGCTGCTGCTGCTGCTGGTGCTGGTCCTGGGACCAGACTCTGAGAATCACTGGGGTGGGCATGTTAAGTTCAGTCCATTCCCATAGCAAACAGTTCAATCTAAAAGGTGACTCAGACTACCCTGGATGGGAGGCTCCTTTAACCTGGAGAGAAATGTCCAGGACGTGATGGAGGGCACGGAACCTTCCGATGAAAAGTGATCCAATATCCTCTAGTGCCCTGGGATACAGTTCTTCCAGAAGGGTAAAGAAGCCATTTGGGCTACATAAAAGCTACCCCTGATGTGATGACATCAGGCCACCCAGGGGAAAGTGGCCTCACAGAATGATAGACGTCACATAGAAATCCCAGGAGCAACTGACATGATTTTTCCCAAGGCAGAACATTGGCCTCTCTCCTTCCCCCTGGTGAAAGAAACCTGTCAGCTGGCGCTTGGCCAAGGAGAAGTCTGCCAATGAACTATCTGCCCCCTCTCTCAATAAAGCTCATCCAAAGAAACTGTGGTTGAGTGCAAGGACAGATTTGGTCCCGGGCAAACAACAGAGCAGCTAAACTGGGGCAATTCGGCTTTTACAGCCACCCTGTTCCACCAGCAGTCCCAGGCTGGACCTCCTTCCTAGCTTGTTTTGTTGTTGTCCAGGAATCAGCCTGCCCTGAGTTAAACGACTCACAGATGCTCAGCCCAGAACGCACTGTCCCCGTAAAGAACTGCTAAGGCAGAGCCACCGTGCAGGGGCTTTCCAACT
Source organism: Solenodon paradoxus (assembly GCA_004363575.1). Lineage (NCBI taxonomy): Eukaryota > Metazoa > Chordata > Mammalia > Eulipotyphla > Solenodontidae > Solenodon > Solenodon paradoxus. The sequence continues at coordinate 39,917 of RJWH01007179.1, read as the reverse complement.
GGAGTTCTGGATGGCTAGAGAGCCATCCACTACCCTGAGACCTGAGATCCGTGCGACATCCCTTGGGTTTAGCCGAGCCTTGTTACTCCTTCCTACCGTGAGTGTCGATCCTGTCAGGATGTGTGATTGAGAGCTGCTTAAACAGGTGAGACAATTTCAGGAAGCTAATATGTCCCATCTAATCAAGGCTAAGTGTTCCCTCTTTGCCCAAGCCCTCTTATTTGCATGAGTACCACATGGTAATAGGTAAATAATTTTTTTCAAGGTTGTTTGAGATGTGAGCCCTTAAATAAGTGATCCAGTGTTCAGTTTCATCGGAAGGGGAGGTTTTCCAGAAAGCCTTAAGACTCATGTCCACATCAAAACCATTTCCAGCTCTACCCCATCCTTCAAAAATCCAATACTACAAAACTGGCTACAGCAGAGTTATAAGCGGAAGGGTGCTTCCTCTTTTTTTTTCTTTTCTTTTTTTTTTTTTTTTTTAAGTAAAGGTTCAGGCAAGAATGAAGGGGAGTGGGCAGACAGGTAGGAAGAGAGAGGAGGAAGTAGCATCTTCAGTTTATTTTCATTTAGTTGCTCACAATGGTTGTTTCCCTCCTGGGACTGGGGACTCAAACTCAGGGGTTTGTGGTCTGTGCTCCTTCGGAGGAGACTGACCTAACCACTGCTCCACCAGGCGCACCAGGAAGGAATATTTCTTTATGCACACCTCAGAACTCACTCTTCACTATCCTGAGGACCTGCAGCAGTCAGCTTTAGTTACTTGAGCATTCCCCTCTGTTGTTTTATAAATACATTTTTGAACTTTTTTTATCTCTGATTTTATAGCTTTTCCTCTCTTGGGTCCAGATATGCTTTTTATTTGCAAAAATTTACCTCTTCCCCTTATCACTTGGAGGCAGGTTTTGAGCAAAATCTCTTGCAAGTGACCCCACTCAGGCCTGTGGCTCCCAAAGCATAGACCCAGGACCCTGAGCAGCAACCCCTGGGAACCAGCTAGAGATGTGACTCCTCCAGTCCCACTAATCCAGAAACTCTGGGGGTGGGGTCCAGCCATCTGTGCATTAACAAGTCTCCCAGGAAATTCTGACACAGTTGTGTCAGTGAGAACCATTGTTGGCAGAGGAGATGGAAATAATGGGTAAGTAATAAGAAATGCAGATGAGGGTAAGGGGTTCTCTTGACCCATGGACATATTTTTCTTTAAACCTTTACACCATTTTGCTAAGTAAAACATACCCCCAATACTACATATATGGTGTTACCTTTTTTAACCTTGGGTCTCAATCCTGGGTCAGCAGGCTTTACAAGGCCTGCGCCTTAGCTGCCTGAGCCGCAGGGACGTGGCTTCTTTCTCATTACGGAGGTGTGCCGGAACAACTCCTGCTGCTTGTGACAGCCTACTGGCAACATTCAGGGATTCTACAAGCCAGTTGTTAAACCTGTGGGATCTTGAGACCTGCCACGGTGAGAGTATTTACACCACAGAAATCAGCAAACACTACACATCCACCCTTTCATTCAGAAAGCCGGTTTACCAGCACACCGCTGGCTGATTTTTTGACAGGGTTGCCACAGTCTATTTGGGGACATAAGGCGGTGACAGATAAAGGATTGCAAGGTAAGGAGCCAGGAGGAGCCTGGAGGCCCAGGCAGGAGGGAATATACTCTGGAAGATCTATTTCCCAGTCCCAGGGAAAGGCCAGGAAGCCCACAGTCAAGGCGGACTTGAACATTTACAATACTCCTCCCAGCCGAAGTTGGGGCAGATTGATTGTGGAATGAGCCAGGGCATGTTTGATTTAATTTGATATTTGGAACATGATATGGACTCTTCAGTAATCTTCCTGGCGGGTGGTAATGTATGGACTCACTTATTCATTCAACAAATATTTGCTGAATGTTTACCTGGTACGGTGCCAGGATCTGAGGGTACAAAGCTGACTGAGACGAAGTCTCTACCATCGCAGAGCTTGCACTCAGACAAGAGCACAGAGCTCAGTACACACAGTTCAGTGTGCCAGTGGTGTACCGAGATATCTGATAGATGTAAGAGATGTAAGATACTCAGGGTGAAGAGTGACAGAGCAAGTCACGGCTGGGAGACAATTCTCCAGGAGGTTCCTGCATTTTCACACAATTTTGGAGCAAGGGTTCTGGAGGGCTTTTCAAGGAAGCTGTTAGAGCAAACCTCCAGGGAAGGCAGAGATCATCTCTCTGTCCAAAGTTAACACAGATTCACTTACTGTCCAGTATAATAAAGCTAATGTCTCCCCCTGGAGGAAAAGACAGCCGTAATCATTGCCCATTTTAAATGATTCCTGTTTTCTAATGTCAGGATTCCTCCCTTAGAAGACCACCCACTGCATGTGTTGGTGTCGCTGGGCCCTTTTCCTCTTTCCTTGTGGGAAGTGGGACTCAGGGAACTAGCACAAGAAAGTGTTGATACTCTGTGAATAATCACGTTCGCAGTCTCTGGTCCAAGAGTGCCATGTTCTCTGCCAGCACCCATGAAACTATGGCAGGCTAGATTTTTCTTTTGCAAGTGAGGTAAAATGTCAGGCCCCTCGGAGTTCATGACAGCTAAGAGAAGAAATAAGGGAAGGGCTGTCCAGGCAAAGGAAACAGGATGTGCAAATGCCCTGAGGCCTATAAGTCTCTCTCAACCTGACTCTCCTCTGTGGCTTGGTCTGGCCCTTGAGAGCTGCGTAAATTGTTTCCATCTTACTCAATTCATTCTGCCTGGATGCCACCCCTTCTTGCAGCAAGATCTGTGATTACCAATAAAAGAGGAAAAAGGCAGCATCTCCCATGTGACCCCCATTCCCAGTCCTTACGGTAATCATATCAAGTCCAGAGAGACATGGCATTTGTTTAATGGATGGGCTGAGAAAAACAGTGCTAGAACAATGTGTATTGTCCAAACAGACACTACAGAAAACAAAGAAGAGGAACAGTGACCACCACCACCAGGCAGCAGCCAGGAACCAGCACTCAATGGGAGGAAAATGGAAAAACCAAGATATGAGAGGAGAGGAAAATCCTCAAGTAGAAAACGCTCCATTTCAGGACTTTTGTGAGCAAGTTTACAATAAATCACCGCAAAACGAGCCTTAGTCACACCGGAGGAAAAAGTTAGGACAGACTGACTTGCATAAAATGATGAGAATTGAAGAAAAATACATGGGATATATAGATTCTAAGAACCACATTCGGACACATTTTGATTTTGTTTTTTTCAGAACACACCTCCGATTTGATCATGAAAGCCATTGGAAAGATGAAATTCTACACACAGGCATTTCATAATGAATCACTGATTCAAAATGACACATTTCTTGGAAATTAAATAACTCAGCGCATCATGAGGAGAAACGCCTCTAAAAATCCCAACTTCCATCTTCAAGAAAAATTTGAACTTGACTTCAGTTCTTCCATGTTGGGAAAAAAAAAAAAAAAAAAAAAAGAATGCACTCAGCTAAGTCAGAGAAAATAGTCAATACTTTCCCAGGCATCATGATTCAATTTGCCAGTCCCTCTGATGCTGATAAATCTTAAGTGACAAAAGCAGATCAATACTGTGATTTCTCTTTGAAAAATACCTTATTTTCTCTCTGATCTCAAAAGAATTTACTTCCCTCCTCTATAACATTAACAAACTCACCACTCCAATGAGTCTGTGAGTATCTTAAATAGCCACTGAAGTGGACTGAATGCTTGTGTCCCTTCAAAATTCATGTGTTGGTGTACCCTGGTGCCCTAGCGGATAAGGGCGTAGTCCACACACATCCCAAGGACCCAGGTTCAAAACCAGGGCTGGGGGGAACAATCATGATGATGAACAACTAAATTTTAAAACGAGAAAGAAAACATTTCTTCCTCCTCTCTCTGCCTGCCTGCCTGCCTGCCTGCCTACTCAATTTCAGTCCTGCCTGCACCCTTCCCTTAAAAATTTCTTATGTTGAAACCTAAGCCACAATGTGATGGTACTGGGAGGTAATTAGGTCATAAGGGTGAAACCCTCATGAATGGGATTAGTGCCCCCTAAAAAGGGGGTCCCAGAGAGCTCCTTTGCCCCTTCTGCCACATAAGGACATAGTGAGAAGACAGCCATCCATGAAACAGGAAGGGAGCTATCACCAGACACTGAATTGACAAAACCTTGATTCTGATTGGACTTCCCAGCCAGAACTGAGAGAAACAAATTTGTTCTTTAAGCCACCAGTCCCAAATAGAGTAAGGCAGTCATATGCATGCATATGTGCCATCTATACACATGAAATCTTCTGATTTCAAGTATAATTTGATCCTGAGGTCATGAAACCCACTTCCCTGTTCCAAAGAGCACTGCAGCAAAACTGGCTGCTTCAGTATTTGCTGTTTTCAAGACCTTCAGTGAACAAGATCTTGCCATCTCTTGCAATAAGTCTCCTTGTGAAAACTTCAGTATAGAAGGATTTAGTTGCAAATGTGATTAGCGCCAAACTGTTGGAAACTAGAAAAAGTGGAAAAAAAATCTAAATGGCCCCAAAGAGAGGAATGGTTCAATACCTGAGGTCAGATGCACATGGCAGGGCACCTTGCTGCCATTCAACTGATAGTTGAGAATATGAGTGACAGGAAAATGTTGCCATGATATTTTGTTTAAAGTAAGAGAGTTATGAAACAGCAGATACAGCAGTCTCGTGTTTGTTTGAAATATTATATGCATATTTATCCCTCAAGTGTGCACAAACATGCACAAGCACCTATTCTGTATGCCAGGCACTGTGTCAGGCTCTGAGAATGCAGTGGTGAAAAGACAAACACAAAGCCACCCTGGTAAGGCTTACAGTCTAGCCAGGAAGACAGACATGAGACAAGTAAGCGTGCATGCCCGTGGGCGAACCACGTTATGAGAAATGCTGCAGAACCAGGCCACTGTACATCCCACTGAGGAAAACCCTAGGTTCACACATTGTATACTCTCCATTTCAGTCTTATGAAGTCCTTCTAGCAATAAGGTCTTTGGACATATTCTGCTTCCTAATTTCTCCTAAGAACATGTTTTTGTAATAAGGTCCACAAAAGAGGCATCGTAGAATTCCTGGAGAATCATTTCTCATTAAATATGCCATCCCACCAAGAATAACCTTGCACTGACTGGAAATCCTCACTCCTCATCTCCTTTTTGCCAAGCTGATAACGTGAATTGTTTTAACCTTTCCATAGAGGTTTATATTTTCCAAGCCTTAAATCATCTTCATTATCCTGTTATGAAGTGCCTCCAAGTTTTTCGTGATTCATGCCTGCTCATTAGATGCAGAGCAAACTTGCAGGCAGATGCACTCGAGCAACTTTAAAGGCTCTGGTTTTGTAAGAGAAGGGCTTCCGTCAGTGCACAATACATATCATCTGCATCTATGATAAACATACCTCCTTGAGTGGGGTTCTCCATAAAAGCATTCAATCTTTCCTTTCTAATTGAGATCTTCCCATCTTCAAAGGCCTGGATTGTAGCCATAAAACCCTAAATAATGTGTTACATTTCTTTAAAAACAGTATTTCCCTGAAGCAGCATCACACAGACATTTCAATGTGATGGGGTTTTTTTTCTGTCCAAGTCTGTCGGCAGATTTGCTACCACTCAGGCAGTCAGACACCACGTGTCAGGTCCAAGAAATTTTACTGGCACCGCATTTTTAGTCCCTCCCAGCAAGCAAGTGAAGACACTGCTTCACAGATTCCAAATGGGCCTGGATGAGTTTTGGGTACCTAGTGTTTCCTGGGTTATATGAATGTACTATTTCTCTCATACTACTGAGAAAGCAGATAAATTTCCTCTGTTCCAAAGATTGGCATATATATGAAAAAAAGAGTACAATCAGGTTAAGTTTAAATGTAAAGATTTTGTGGCTTCTTTAATAAACATTAAAAGGCTTGAGTCACTGGAAAAATATAAATATGCACCAATACCTAACAACCCCATCTATCCTTAGCAGAGCATTAAGATTGAGCTCTACTCAGCTACTGGAAGGTTCCAGAGACTAGGTGACTTTTATGTGACATTTTTATTACTGCTGCAAAGAGCACCTGAGGCCTAGCCAGATATGCAGGCAACCACCGGATCAAAGCACATTCCAGAACCATCACAGCTAAAATTAAGCTGATCCCTCTCCTGCCATTAAGAACGGGGATCACGAGAATGAAACCTTACATGGGTTTTTTTGGTTCTGCTTATACATTTCTGTCCCCAACTGACTCCACTTTGGCAATCATAGCAGGTAGAGCCAAAGCTATGTATCCAAATAAATAACCGGATGATTTCCATACACAGGTACATAACCTGAAATTCAATCCATTTTCTCCTTTACCCCTACGACACTTGAATTTTGCCCCAGACATTTCTACTGAAATGTCTACAAACAGATTTGAATTCTAGTTTGCAATAGCATGAACAGAAGTTAAATTGTTTAGTTTGGATTCCAGTTCAATTTCATCCAGCATCTTCAGTGAGATTCAAAGTTATCAAAAAAAAAAAAAAAAGGTATCTGCCCTCTAAGACCTAACAAAGAGTCTCTCATAGAATTGTGAATTTTCTGAGATATACCAAATCAGCAACTGGTCTGAATCCTTTTATACTTTTATTATCTTTACATAAGGATAATTTATTTTAGAGTTCTTGGAAGGAACAAGGGAAATGAGAACTGATTCCTATGCAGGGCTGCCATGTTAGGCTGCACAGGTTGTGCACTGCAGAATTCCAGAGGTTGCCATTTACACAATCTGAAATTGTACAGTCTGGTAGCCAGGGTCCAGAGGTCTTCATTAAGCAGAGGTCCAGGAAAGCCTGTGCTATAAAGGATGAGCTTGGCCATGTCTACTGAGTTCCTTAAAATCTCCCTGACCAGAGTTACCTTTGGTCTCAAATCCTAAATAGCTGAACACAGAGGCTAGAGTTAAAATGGCATCAGCTGATTTTAATTTGAAGCATCAGTATGAACTCATTATGAGCTTTCTCTGTAAAAATCAAAATCTCTGTCCAGTGAAAAGATCTAGAAACAAGGACCCACCCAGGCTTCTATACCGTGCTCTGTAAATATCCCTTTCCACTAAAAGGAACCGGGGTTTCTTGGTGAAATAATTGATTCCAGGTCTGGGAGAGGAAATATAAAGACAAGCCTTAAACATCTTGACATGTCAGAGAGCAGCAAAGCTATAAAAAAGAAATTACTAAGATCATTTTAAAGGGATTTAGGGGGGCAGTTTGAAAGATTTCCCACTGACCAGAGATGGGAAAATTTGAGCACCAACAATAATAATAATTGCAATGGACTGAAGCACATGAAATATATTTAAGAACATCAGTTTAAAATATTAAAATGCAACCTCACTAGTCATTACTGGAGGATATTAGGCTGCCTTCTGTTCCTTCTATGCCTTCATTATTTTAGAAACTGGCAAATAGTGAGAAATCATCGAGCATTTATCCTGCCGTGTGTGCATGTGTGTGTGTGTGTGTGTGTGTGTGTGTGTGTGTGTGTGTGTGTGTGTTCTGTGCTGCAGGGTAAACAAATAGCTTATAAGAAGAAATTTCTCTTTACAGAACTATTTCAACTACTAAATAAAGAAGAAATGAGAGAATTGGAATATCACTACTCTGCCACCCCCTCACAAGCGAGAGATCTAAGACTATGATCACAGCAGATGCTACATCACAGTAAGAGAGGAGACATTATGTACCTCCTGGTGAAAACACGAAAACCACCTATGAGGTCGCCGTGCCCCTCGAAACCTAATATCAATCTGATAAAGCCTGCAAATCCACCAATTTGGAGAAAAGTCAGAAAACAGAAGAGTATGTTAACTGATACTACCAGGGTTCAACCAGCAAATCCAGATGAATAACAGGACTAATAACCAATTCCTTCAACAAATGAGAGGGAGAGAGAGAGAGTCTCAGAGAGAGAAGAGAAAACCAGTAGATCAAAATAGACTTAATAGATTTATCAGCCAATCAAAATGCATGAACCTTAATTGGATCCAAATGCCAGAAAAGGATATAATCTATTTTAAAAAGTTGTAAGACAATCAGAAAAATGCAAATGACTTTGACAGTTGGGGAATTACTAAGGAATGACTGTTGATTTTTAGGCATGATAATGGTATGATGGTTAAGTGTTTTTAAGTCCTTATCTTTTAGAACTACATTCTGAAACTTTTATATATGAAAGAATATGCTATTTGGGGCTGTCTTCAAAATAATCTGGAGGGATGGTAGGTAAAGCTCTGTGTGAAACAAAATTGGCTGCATACTGATAATTACTAAAGACAAGTTCCTCATTAGTGTCTCTACTTTTGTACATGTTTTAAATGCCATTTAAAAATTCTAGTTAAAAGATTTTTAAATTATCTTGAAACAGAATACATTAAACCAAATAAGAACAAAAATAATTTTTTCATCTTTTATAAAACCAAATTAGTGGTTGCAAAAAAGGGAAGGGGAAAGGGACAGGGAAACTGCATAAAAGGTGTCAATTATATAATGAAGGAAGAAATGGAATATATATAAATACATAGGAAATATGTATTTCAAAGTAACTTTTCGAAGTAAAAGGATTACAAAATTATGTTCAATAAAAGCAGGAAATACATTTTTTAAAAAATGAGTAAATGAGAAACTTACATCAAACAGCAAATTCACTCTTTGGAGTATTTACCCAGTCACAAAGCCAGGCTCTTTGACTGGGAAAGAGAATAAGTACTGAATGGGCTGATAAAGTCAAGACATTGCCAAGCAGGGAAAGAACTGCCCAAGATCAGCCCTAGGTGAGCTGCCACAGTGGGCATTCTGGGAGCTAGCTTGCAGGATGACACTCCTGAGAGGAGGAGGGAGAAAACACGAACAGGCCACTTTCATTATTTTACCCCTCTGTAACAACGTCCCTCTGCTGATAGATTTGCGGCAGCTCAAATATCCTCCTTGAGGCCCAAAGACTTATCGCTCATGTTTCCAGACACATCTGTAGAAGTCACTGGGATGAAAAAGAGGACCTTCACTCACAGTGTTTAGTTATATCACCAGGGGTTACTTAAAGACCAACACTGACTATAACTCAGCTACCGATGGCTAGGGATCAGAAATATTTCATTAGCGTTCTTGCTTTGGGCTTTGGAAAGACCAAGGAAATACTAATAAAAGTGTGACTTCTTCATAGTCCAAAGTATTCTTAGTTCTTGTTCTTGAGTATCTACTTAGCAACCCATAAACTTCAAGTTCTTCATATATAAATAGGGAACAGAGCTATCACATCATATAGTGTTTGTATGCACATACAAACACTCAAGTAAGTAAACAGGCCTACTTCAAGAGCAGTCCACATCTTGAGAGCACTGGATTCTAGATTCTACTGACCTCCACTACGGTACCTCAGACCTTCTGACCTTATATCCATACATTCCTTCCCTTACTTTCACTCTTGAGCTTCTGTCAAATTACAAGTGATATTTATGAGCTCCCAAATGAATGCTGGGAAAATATTCTCTTTGTCCTGAACCCTTCATCACCCTTGTCCTTAAAGCACAATTTGAAAGATAAAACTATGGCTCACTGATGTAGTAAACTTGACAAGATTTTACAATGTCACAATCCTACAAGCTAGCTAACAAGACAAAAGAGGTGAACTGACAGCCATTCTGATTGCATAGGGCAAATCTCTCTGCCAAACAGGATTAGCATTTAAAGCTTTGAGGATCTTTTCATCCAGTATGATCTGATCCCAGAACCATTGTGGTGCCCTAACATTATACCTGTAAAAAAGAAAACATGGAAACAGCTTTGAGAATTACACAACCTGAGTGGCTCAAAAGTATTGATTTTTCACCAAGGCAGCTCGCACCAGCTTTTAAGTACCAACTTCCTCTGAATGGAATTAGCATCTCATTCTCTACCATGTACATCATCATCCTTTCTATTCCCATACTCCATGAGCTGTCAAAAATTACACCGAAGATAACATGAATGTAGTAGGGAGACACAGTGTACAAAAGACCAGAGGCAGTGTGAAGAAATCTGAAGGATAAAAAGGCAGTCAATGGCAACTCACAGTGAACTTTAAAAGCAGACACTCAGAAATACCAATGTGTATCGTGGCAACATGGACCCTTGATTGGCAGTATTCAGTTCAATTTAATTCCTCAACCATTTAATGAGCATCTACTATGGGTAGCACACTAGCTGGCACCACGAGCAGAGGAGCGGATGGTACCCCAAATCTGTGCTGAATCTCAACTATGAACAAGCTTGTGAATGCACAGCCTAGCAGAGCGAGGGCAAGTGAATAGAAAACGATAATGCGGTCTGATGAACACGCAGAAAGCCCACCTCAGGAAGACTTGGACATTCTAGAAAGGCCATCAAGCTGGTGGGTGAAAAGGCTGAGATATTGGCTAGTAAACAGAAGAAACTTGAAGCCAAGAAGGCTGATGCAGGTGGCAAAGTTAAGAAGGGCAACCTCAAGGGCAAAATGCCCAAGGAGGGGAAGTCTCACTATAGCCAAAACCCCATCCCAGTCAGAGGGATCGGCAGATATTCCCGATCTGCTACATGTTTCAGAAAGGCCACACATGAGAGGAAGTGTTCAACAGCTAAATCTGGGGGTGAAAAGAAAAAGGAGAGGGTTCTTGCTACTGTCACAAAATCGGTTGGTTCATGAGTGGCTAAACTTCACAAAATGTTTACATGTGATCCTACTCAAGAAGGGCCTCGACAGCTGTGGAGTCCCAACAAACACCCTTCCACCAGTATGTGAGGAAACTGCGGGCGGCCATCACTCCTGACACCGTTCTGATCATCCTCACTGGGCACCACAGAGGCAAAAGGGTGATTTCCTGAAGCAGCTGGGCAGTGACTTGCTACTTGTGACTAGACCTCTGTCTCTCAGTCGAGTTCCCCTGCGTAGAAAACACTAGAAATCTGTCATCCCCACCTCCACCACAACAGATATCAGTGGTACGAAAATCTCCAAATAAGAAGCTGCAGAAGCCCAGACACCAGGAAGGTGAGATCCTTGACACAGAGAAAGAGAAATATGAACTTACAGAGCAGCGCAGGGCTGATCAGAGAGCTGTGGACTCACAAATTCTGCCAAAAATCAAATCTGTTCCTCAGTGCCAGGGCGACCTCTACTCTGTTTGCTCTCACACATGGAGTTTATCCTCACAAATGGGTGCTCTAGATTTCTTATAAAAACCTAATTAAATATTGGCTGCATTAAAAAAATAGAGACAGTCCATCAAAACAAAAATGGGATATTCCCAATCTATACCTGGGAATATGTGAATACGGTATCTATATTAGCTAATAGTGTTCTATGACTATTACATCTCCTGGAGGTCATATATTATGATTATACAGGGAAATGTCCTTGTTCTTAGAATGATATATTTAAGGGTAAGGGCTATGATATCTGCAACAATCTCAAATAGTTCAATATAAAATAATGTATATGAGTATGAGTAAATGCAGGCATGTGTGTTTAAGTGTGTATGTGTGTGTGGTGTGAGAGAGAGAGAGAGAAACATAAAGAAAAAAGTTCCCAATCTAATCTTGAGTGTGAACTCTAAAATCATACTTTGCCCAACTATGCTGCTGGTTGGTTGAAAGGAAGTGATTTTACATTCTATTTTATAAAAGAGAAATGAGCTCACTTCCAAAGACATGAAAGGGAGAGGTCCTTATAAGCAAACTGAAACAGAGAACCATTTCCCAGCTGTGGACATGACCAGGGAAATTCCTCAAAGACCCATCTGCACATGAGAAGGAATCCTCTGGCAAGGGAGTGGGAAGCAAGGACACCTGGTCACGGTCATCTCAGTGGGCTATGACTATGACTTTGGCCTCAAGCACATCTTTCCTCATCCCTTTTAGTAACCAGACACCAAGACTATAATCAGACAGAGACCTCAGGACAAAGCTCTACCATAATCATAGAGAAGATTAATTTCTCAGTCATTCCAACTCATATTTCAGACCTCACTGGCAAATCTTAGTCCCACAGCACAATTAGAAGCTATGGGAGTGATTCAACTAGACATTCGATAAATGAGGAAATCTCGACCTAGTGCCAGTCATTCTGGTTGGTAATAATTATTATAATTTTAACATCTTCATTGAGATATAATTCATATACTATACAATTCACCCATTCAAAGTGTGTCATTCAATGAGTTCACTATATTCAGAGGTTTATCCAATCCCCCTAAATCAGAACTCGTTAGTAATCATTCGCCTCCAGACCTGCCCTCCGCCCACCAGTCCTAGGTAAACACTAATCCATTTTCTGTCTCTATAGATTGGGTCCTTTTGAATATTTCATATAAATGGAATTATACATGAGTGGCCTTTTTGAGTGACTTCTTTCTCTTAGGATGTTTTCAGGTTCACACATTATAGCACGTATCAGTACCACATTTCTTTTTATAGATAAATAATATTCCATTGTATGGATGTACCATACTTTGTCCATTCATCAGTTAATTGGTATGTGGGTTTTTTCACAATTTTGGCTATTATGAATAATGCTGCTATGATATCACATGTACAAGTTTTTGTGCGAATGTATGTTTTTATTTCCCTTGGGTATAGGTGTAGGCGTAGAATTATGCTTCATATGTTAAATATATGTTTACCCTTTTTAGAACCTGCCAAATTGTTTTCCAAAGCAGCTGCACCATTTTACTTTCCCACCAGCAATGAGGACTTAATGTCTCTACATCCTCCGCAGCACTTGTAAGTATCTGTTTTTATTATAGCCATCCTAAGTGAGAGTGAAGTGGTATCTCATTACAGTGTTTTGTTTTGTTTAAGAGGAAGGAAGCAGGCAGGAATAAAGGAAAGTAGGCAGGCAGGCAGGAAGAGAGAGGAGGAGGAAGCATTTTTCTCTAGTTAGTTGCTCATTTTAGGCTTTACATGGACTATGTCAGAGTCGCGGATTTAACCCCTGAGTCATTGTGGTTCTGATGTGCATTTCCCTCATGACTAATGATATTGAGTATCTTGTCATGGGCTTACTGGACATTTGTATAACTTTTTTTTTTCATTTTTGCATAACTTCTTTGGAGAACTGTCTGCTCAAATCCTTTGCCTTTTTTTAAAATTGGGGAATTAGATTATGTCTTTTTATTATTGAGTTGCAAGATTTCTTTATGTGTTCTGGTTACAAGTCCCTTATCAGGCATGTAATAATTTTAATTTAAGCTAATATTTATGATGAATCTACATATGTTACATCCCAGTTGCTATCTGATTAAATCCTCAAGACAAACTTGAGATTAGCTACTTTAATGACTGTTCCTATTTGTAGATGAGAAAACTGAGACACAGATAACCACGCTCATGCCATCAGTAAGTGTAAAGTTATAATTTGACTCCATGCAGTCAGGTGCCAGAACTCACATCTTGCTCACTACCAGGTAGATTTACATAGGCAGGCTCCCCTTCTGCAGTAAGAAGAGTCTGGCCAATAAAACTTATTCTCTACTTATTTCATTGGATGTTTGAGGATGTGGTAGACCAGGGTCACTGAAGCAATAAGATTTCATTAGAGAAATATGTTAGAACAAAATTCCCCAACATCGGCTCTGTGTCACTTTAGTCCTGCAAGTCACTTCTGGAATAATGCTGTAGGAAATGCATGTGCTGCCCCGCTCTGGAAGAGTCCTTTTGTATCTTGGTGCAATCAAGTTTGTCTGAATTTTTGCAGTCAAGAAATGTATTAACTTCTTGAGTGTGCATGCATCTGAAGAACCCATAAGCCCACAAAATCCCAGAATACATTTGAAAAGACACCACATGAAATAAATGCACGGGCCACAGGAAGAGGTTCACCAGTCACTTTGTATTTCTAAATGATAGAATCTCCCTAAGCAGATGCTATGCCCTAAAGATTCAGGGATTGAACACAGGCAAGTTCAAATCAAGACCTTGACCTGTTTTTTTACTTTTCTCAGCCCTGTTTTAAATGCATAAGCTCACCATTTTAAAAGGTGAAAAACAAAGACTGCCATTGCTCAGGTAGCTATTGTCCACACCTCTATCTAAATTTTACACCTCTGGGTCATCCGTGCAGAGCAAATCTCTTCAGATGTTAGTTATTTTTATTGCAAGTATCCAGTTTTCCATTTCCTTCCATGTCATTGCTTTTCTGTGGATGGGAACCATTTGTGTCATTCAAAATGTGTTCACTTATCCATCTCAGATATTGTTTCAGAGTGGCAGACATGTTTCCTAACTCATAAGTGAATTACATCTGGAAGATTACATCCGAGGGCCAACCAATGTACATATAAGCTGTGTGAACTGGACATTAAACAAAACCAAATACCTGTACTATTAATTTTTAAAGGATGCAAGAGAACAGGGTATGAAGATACATCACTCTAACTTCCAAGAAGACTGTTTCTTAAGGCATATCTTTCATAAACTATTTTTGAGTTAATCATCAGATGACTGGAACTTCTGGGTTTAGTCACTTTCAAAGTGTCAACTTAGGTCAATGGAGCTGCCAAGGTGGAGGCCAGCCAGAATCACCTCTCCGGGAAAAAGGAAGCAATTCTTGGAAACCATGACAGTCGTCTTCTGCTGCTGACAACTCTGTTCTATGCTCTGGACAGTATCAATATATGGTGAGTATCAGTCCATCCAGAATACTCTGAAGTAGCTACTGGCTAGAGGAGGCCAGAGGTGTGTTACATTGGCGGGGTCAAAGGGTGACCCATCTGGCCAATGAAATGTTTGGTTGCAATGGCTGGGCACACTCTATCACATGGCAGAATGTGGATTTTGAGGACCTTAACAAGGACAAGTTCTACATGGGAGTCTATGCATTTGTGAGAATCCAGTTGAAGGGTGGTTCATATCATGAAGATGTGGGCTATGACATCAGAGAGGGCCTCAAGTCAAAAGCCTTGTCTTTGGTGAAGGCAAAGAAAGAGGCTGTGACAGGTTAAAGTGAGCACGGAGAAGTCTCAGGAATGCACTTGGAAACTGTATTCTGGATAAACACTACCTGAGGTCACTCAATAAGCTTCCATGTCACTTTCAACTAAAGCAGAGAGACAAGATTTTGAACCATCTGTGGAACAAGTGAGACACTTTTTGAATAATAATCCAATCTTCCAAAGGCTTCAGTCTTGGTTTTGACACTTACGAGCTCTGTGATCCCAGACAAGTATCTTAACTACTCCGTTACTCATTTTCACATTCTGTAAAACGGGGATATAAGGGAATTGACATCGTAGGTTGTTGTGACGCAAGAGTGAGGAGAGGCAAGTAAAAGATTAGCAATCATTATTTGATTAGCAACACTCTGAGAAGTTACAGACATGGTCTAAATATTAGAGAGATTTTCATTTTTCCTCAGGAAGTGCAATAAAGCTTCCCTGATTATCAGATACAAATACCAAAGCATTTTTACAATAGCTAAAGGAAATATTCCAACCTCCTTTTCTATATAGAAAATCTACACTAATACAGTGGAAAAATCAGAGAGAAACTAACGCCACACTGGAAGCTCTGACTCAATGCTACCCTTATAATAACTAACTAGAAAAGTGAGTATTTTTTTCAGATATATGTGTGTATTCATACATACATAGAGATGTATATATATACACACACACATATATATATATATATATACCTTAGTTATCTGAACATTTTGTGCAAAATCTTATCTATTTTTTACTTAAATTGTGGAAAGCTGAATTACCCAGGTAGATGCTTCAACCCTCCATCCAATTTCAAACAACTTTGCACAAAAAGGGAGGGGGTGGCACTACATTTTCAGTATAACAATTAAGTATTATAAGGAAAAACACTTAAAGACTATTAAATATATCTTTACACAAGATTTTTGCTAAAAGTAGGAGCACTAGCAATAAAGCACCTTATATAGAAAGAGACAGATTGTGATCTATTTTTTCATAACTCGGTTGTAAAAGTAATTCAGCCCAAATGCACCAACTTCTAAGAAACTGACTTAAAATTGAATCACCTTACAGAGCATACATTCTACCAACCAGACTCCCATCCAGACAGTCTGAATTCTGAATCATACTTCCTCAGGCCTTCTGAAGACCTTACTATCATTATTATTGAATCAACATTTACCTATAACTCTGAATCGTGAGAGCCTTTTTCTAGGTGCTCTAAAGATGGCTCATTCCCCAACACAAATAGAGTCAAATCAAGGGCTTACATCTCTTCAAATTGCCCTATGAATTTAGCCCAGTAATTTGGGCAAAGGGGGGTATCTCATAAATATTTGACTAATTGAACCAGTTGTCTACATAATGGCCCATTCCTGCAGGCTACAACAGATATACAAACTATGTCCAGAGAACTTTTATTGATAATTAGAAAAATCACTATGGCTGTCTGAAAAGGTGAAAACTCTCTACATTTTCCCTAACTCGTAAAATCTGTACTTCTAGTGCTTTCTCATATTTAGCTACCAGGTCAAGTAGAGATTAAACCTTTATGGTTAGTCTGATTCAGCTACAAATATACAAATACATCAATAAAGAATTCCACAGAAACACTATTATGAATCTAATTTCATCCAGAAGCTCAAGTCAAAGATATGAATAGCATCCTTGATTCCGAACACACTCTCTTACTCACCCCCATACGCTCACACACATATCCTTAATCACTAAGGGCTGTCAATCCTATCTTCTAAACATCTGTGGAATTCTCTGTCTTATTGCCACTAGTTATTACTGCCACCCTTTCACGTAACTGTAACTATCACCTACCTCTTATTCCTAAGGGTTTGCCGTGATCCAGTTCATTCTCCACAAATTTAATTGTCATAGCTCAGGAAAAACAATGACTGCAATATTTATAGCTCTTCCCATCAAGTGGTAGAATTTTATTTCTCCACCCCTAATTTAAGCTGAGCTTGGCCATATGACTTGCCTTGGCCAATGAGACATTAAAGCAGGACACTTGCCCTTTCTTGTTGCTGGGAACCTTTCTGTCATCATCAAGAGAGCAAGCATGTGATAGTCTATTAGAGGAAGAGAGCCCATGTAGAGAGAAAGCTCAGCCATCTCATCCGTGCTCCCTGATATAAGAGACCTTCCAGCCTCAGCTGAATTGGTCTTCACCAAAGAATAGCCCTGTCTACTCACAGGTTCATGATAAATAATAAAAGTCTATTGTCTTAAATGTTGGAAGAGTTTGGTATACACTCAAAGCTAACTGATCTTCTTTGTCCCCTGCTTAAAGTCCAGAAGAGATTTCCCCAAGATAAAGCCCAAACACCTTAACTTACTAAAACATGGCCGTTCATAGTTTAACACCAGCTAAACTATATATAATCTCATCTCTCATCTCTCACCATTCCTTTTCCCCTCCTCCCAACTTGTGCTGCATAATTAAAATTTTTAAACCTTTAAAACCACTTCTAGTAATAAATCAGATTCATTATGTCCCTGGCTAAACCTCCATTATTCTCTGAGTCCTTCCTGCATCCTGGTAAATAGCCATTTCTTGTTGATTTTAATTTATTAAACACACACCACTCAATTTTCAGTGCCCTGTAGGAGGTTCTTTTACTGTATAATAAAAAGTTGCTGTTTATTCACATTTTAATGATATCGTGAATATAATGGCGCACATTTTGACTCCTATGTTTAGAGAAATGGTCTCTGCTGGATTCTCACTGCCATTCATTTTTCTATTTATTGTTGGACTTTGCTATTATGATAATTCCAGATACATCAAAGCAATATCATCATGGACCAGTTACTTTGTTCAAAAATGAGCCACCTTGTCAGTTTATTTCCTCTTATATTCAATAATAGTTTACAGTCGGATTAATGTTTTAATTGGGGCCCACGCGTGTTTATAGCTCCCTGTAGAAAGTCAGTAGTCCTCAAAATACTGAACTCATTGCTTTTCTCCAGCTGCTCTAAGCTAATCCACTATCACTTGATTAGCAGGATTCAGATTCCTTCAGGCTAACTCACATATGCTGTGTATATATGAAAGGTCATTATTCTCATTGATCTGAGAGTTACCTGGCTACCTTGATAAACGTATACAATCCAACTACACCACTCTGACTTCAACATAAATATCCAGCGCCAGTGAACTTACATTCTCACTCAGAGCTCTACCATATGGATCTGAACCACTCACTCATCTACCTTGCAAACCCTAAATCCCAGGAAGCTCAGGAGCAAGGAGCAAAGAGCCTCCTTTAAATTCCAGGTACATGGGAAGCATTCATTTACATGGTGGAAATGGCATTCTCGAAATGTCTTCTATTTCGCTGTTCCACTGCCCACACGCACAAAGATACTGCTGGCAGAAAGTGACTGTAAAGGGACAAAACTAAATATGTGCCAAGAAAGTGATCTCTTCCACAAGCTCTTTTTACTGTGTCTCCTTGTCATCCACCCACTGGGATCACCACCCCAAGTCCTAAGACCCTCCTACATTGACCAGCTCAGGCAGCGCACAAAACCCACGACACTGAAAAGCAGACTGGTTTTTAAAAATAGTCCTTTCGGTTTTACAGCTAAGTTACAATTATATTGTGCAACATATTTGTGTGAATAGCCTAGCTCCACTCTTTTATTAGACTAAAATTCCCTCACCGAGTCAACCAATATTTACCCAATGCTTGCTAAATGGCAGCCATTCCACATTTGCAAAGAATTGAATGAAACTCACACCAGCATTTATATTTACCCTGTTTACTGTGCCTCTTGTTCCACCTAATCCACTATAAGTCTTCCTGTATCTGGCCCACCCTGGTGGAGAAGCAGTTGGGTCAGCGCCTTTGGCCAAGAGTGTACACCGTATACATCCCAAGGACCTGGGTTCGTGTCCCAGGGCCGTGGGGTGGGAACAACCAAGATGAACAACTAAATAAAATGAACGAAGTACTTCTTCCTCCTCTCTCTTCCTGCCTTGCCTTCCAGCCTGGTCTCCATTCCTGCCTGTACCTTTCCTTTAAAAAAAAATAATCTTCCTATATCCATTACTCTCCTTCAGGCCCAGATCCAGTCAAGTATTACCTACTCTTGTCCCTTGCTCGCCAGCTCTACTCCCACCACTTGAACCCAGGCCAGGATTTACCACTACCTCCTAGAATATCTTCACACCCTCATCCTTTCCCCTTAAACTCAGAATGACCACCTAAAAAGCAAACATGAACAAGTCACTCTCGAGCTTAAAAATCCCTCAAAGGGAATTGTAATCCCTGTTCTAGAAGTCTCTAGATGCCAAGCATGATCTAAATCCTCCTTTGTCACCATCCTGGGGGTTTTCCCTCCCTTTGTGGGGCTCTGAAAAGTGGACCTGCAGGGCTTTGGGGGTCGGCACAATGGAGTGAGTGCACAGCACCCTGGGCCACGCCAGACTCCCTCTCCCACCAAATCCCTCTCACTCCTCCCTCCCAGCTCCCTCGGACTGAAGACCACTAGCAAAGAATTATACTATGTTTGGCTTCCATGAGCTAGTAAACCAGACTTGGGCAAATGACCAAAGAACTGGTCAAAATGTCGCTTTTCCCTTGGTCTTGGCTTCACAGAAGCAGAAAACCCATGGTCAGCAATTAACTCATGCATGACCATTGTACATGCTCAGAGCAACTTTTCCACACAGCTCCAGACACCCACCAACCAGCTCCATAATTGGAGGCCGGGTGCCAGCACCGAGAACATTCTCCCACAGGGTGATGTTTTGAGCAAGCCTGAGTTCACACCTTGATAGATAAAGGCCACCCACAGGTCCAGAGGGGCCCACAGCAAGAACAGAGCCTATGTGATGACATTCTTGATTCACCATGCCCTGTCGGCCTGAAAATCCTATACTGGGTCCTCATGGAAGTAACCAAATGTTACCTTAAGTAATAGTTATATTTTACACATTATGAAAAACATGCATTTATTTTAAGAAATTTAGAGAACATGGTTGAAAGAAGACTCCAAAGCTACCTGCAATCTCATTACTAAGGTATCAGATCTATACACGTCACCTTGTTCCCACCTTCCTTCCCTCCCCTGCTCTCCTGAATATCTTCAGGGTCTTTTTTTCGGTGTGTAGATAAGCATATTTTCACCAAAACAATATTATACTACTCATACTTTTACTTTAAATGAAAAATACAGACAAGAGTAAAGGTGAGTAGGCAGGCAGGCAGGAATAGAGAGGAGGCAGAAGCATGTTATTATTTTATTTTGCTGTTCATCTTGGTTGTTACCCCCAATCATAGGTCTTGAACCAGGGACCTTGGGATGTATGTGGACTGCACCCAGTGAATTACAGTGCTAGGCTACTAGGGCATGCCTATACTGTATATACTTTTTTATTTTCCATTTACAAAGTGTTTCAAACAATGAA
Source organism: Solenodon paradoxus (assembly GCA_004363575.1). Lineage (NCBI taxonomy): Eukaryota > Metazoa > Chordata > Mammalia > Eulipotyphla > Solenodontidae > Solenodon > Solenodon paradoxus. Next base: position 19,519 of record RJWH01007179.1, on the reverse strand, counting down.
GGTCATCAACCATTCTCTTTCTATGTCATTTTAATAACGGTATAATATTCCATGGTTCAATTTAGCCAACTCCCTAACCTAGATTTAGACATTTACATTGCCTTCATTTTTCAGTATTTCAGTCAACACTGTACTGGACATCTTTTTAGAGATAATCTTTATATTTCTAAGATACTTGAATGTTATACAAGTCCTTGAATGCACCTTGAAAAGAAAGCCAATCAACCTATTTTCCTCAAGCACCGTTTTCTCTGTGGTTAATATTAAAATAACTGACCAACAAACAGCATTTAGGAAAAACAGATGTCTCAGTAAAAAGTTATGATTTTATCTTTAAACACATACCACTTGGTCACAAAGGGGAACAGATGAGAGAAAAGCACAAATCAAATGAAATGTCTTTCATATATATAGCAACAACTACATGAAGATGTTCAACTGGGAGTTTTCACTGAGACACTAGAATATCAGATACCCAAGAGACTTCTACGACAGACTACCAGGGAGAAATTTCATAGGCGAATGAGTGCCAGCCAGGTACTTCATCCACCTCAAGGGTATCAAAGGAAAGTGTTGGAAATCAAGAGAACGTATAGGGAGGATAATTTTTGACTTTTTGGAGAAGGCTGAACTCTGAGCCTCACCATAGATGAGACGGGTTGGGGACACTACTTTCTATCTCCAAGCCGGCTGAGACGGGCTCCCAGGCACCACTTGGGTGGCCTCCGATGTGTTCAACAAAAGATAGTCCTAGATGAATGGGTAGTTATCTCACACTTTACGCAGTCAACGCAGCTGGCAGTAACCACATGTTCCTCCAGCGATGGGTCAAATGTGTCTCTATCCTGGGAATCAGAGGTAAACCCTGCCCAAAAAGCAGCCTGCTGGTGGGCAGAGCCTCTAGCAAAGAGGCTGTGGAGTATATTACCAGGGCAAAGACTGAGAGGGAATGGAGGCAGTTGGATGAAGAAGAAAAACTGTCCCAGGGCAGTCCCACCGCAGGGGGTTCCTGCGGAACCCACAAAAATGCTCTGAGAGAACAATCTTCAAACATTTAACCAGAGATCGCAAAGCTACTCTCAAAGAGGGTCATCAAAGAAGAAACTCCCACTCTTTTTTCTGCTCCTCTCTCTCCCATGCTTTGATTCCAAAGGGGTCACAATCCGTAGGCAGCAAGCTGGGGAAGCTGGGCAGGAAACAAAGAGACATTAAACTTTCAATCATGCTTGAACTATCTACAACTGGACAAATTTAAGTGCGTTGAGATTGGGTTTACAAATTAAAGACGCCTTAGCATTTGCATTTTTCCTATGAGTAGCCAGGAAATCTTGAGTCTGACCAGTTTTAACCAGTGACTGGAGAAGAACATTTTCCACAAAAGAAAATGTAAAGGGACATGCCCTGGTGGAGTAGTGGTTCGGTCTGCTGCCTCTGGCTAACAGCGCAGTCCACATACTTCTCAGGGACCCAGGTTCACATCCCAGGGACAGGGAGAACATCCAAGCTGTACAACTAAGTTGAACGGAGTGCTTCTTCCTCCTCTCTCTTCCTGCCTGCCCGCTCAACTTCATTCCTGCCTGCACCTCTCCTTTAAAAATGTAAAAGAACAATGGGAGGACCCCCAAATATGCTGATTTCATCCCAAGAATCTAGTCTACTTGATATACCAATGAACACAGCTAATATTTTTAGGAGTTACATGGGACAAGAAAGGAGTTACATGGGACAAGAGTTGGGCTAACCTCGTTACGTGTAATGTAACCAAATCCTTACAATTCCATGGGTAGGTACTGTAATTATCCCTCTCTTATAATTAAAGAAAACTAAGGTCTAGAGATATGAAATAACTTATCTAAAACCACACATCAATGAAAGTCAAATTCAGGTCTGTTTGACTCTAAATCCCATGCTTTGAGTCATTACTATGGTGAATTACTGGTAAACATTTGGTAAAGAAATGAAAATTCTCAAATTCTAAGGACTGAATTACCAAATAATTGTTAACTTGAATATATTACACATACAGGAAAAATTACCAAAATGGAATCTTTAAAATAAAAAACAGCAAGCAAAATGCTTGATTTTTTATTATTCAGGGCTTAGCACAGCTAAAAGGTTTCAGCAATGTTCTACTGCATACAAATTGCAGATTAAACATGTCTGTGGAGTGTCCCCATGCCGTCGCCATAATAGTCCATTGTGGAGTAACAGCATAGGTCCTGATCCCTAGTTCTTGGTAAACATGAGTAGCTGGAATCCATTGTTGTAAGAGCTTAACATCCCCCCACGCATGATCTCAGTCTGAAGGCAAGTTTTCCAAGGCCTGACATCAATAAAAACTTCTTTGCTGTAGATTTGATTTTTATGAATCGGGATCAACGGAATGAGCATACAATGACCACAGTTATTAGGGAAAAGCCGACTGGAGGAGGGAGAGGGTTATCCAAACAGCTCAGCTGTACATCTCTGCTTACTGTGACTTAATCCCCATTTATAAAAGCACCTGTGTTATTTGTCATGGCTCTTAGTCCTGCTAACTACACTGAACAATGCCAGCCTCTGTGCAGGGGGGAGGGGAGAGGGTTAAATGACGCGTGTCGATGTCTAGAAGGATTGCGATGATGTTGGCTCATTTTCACAAACATCCTAGACTGCATTTTGAATATGCCTTTCCAGAAATGCAATTCTACAGCACTATCCACCTCATCCACTTCTTGGGGCCGGTTTCACTCATCTCAAGGGACTGGGCTGCATTTTCTCCTCTGCCTTCCCTGGAATGGATATTTCTTCCTTCTTTTTTCAGGAAAAAAAAATTGAAGAGTGCTTTACGCTTGAGAAGCTCTTAAAAAATTGTTAGTTGTACAACTTCTGGTTTCCTTTCACTGACATGTCAAAATGTAAATCATTTTTCTTCCTCCGCTCAAGGCAAAGCAGCATTCGAGCCTAAGATCATCCCTTCTTCCCTTCACTGCGTTCACTGGCCCACCCTCCTCCTCCTTCTCCGGGATTCTATTCATCCACTCTCCATAGCTTATCTGGAGCTGAGACAATCACCAAATTCCCTTATATCTCACATAGCCGCAAATTAAAAGCCTGTCTGAATTAAAAGCATTTCCTGGTATTAAGGAAAGGTTGCTTGGCCTTCCACAGTGGCAGAAATGGAATAAAGGTTACATTAAAAGATATGCTGGAAAAAAAGGGAAAAAACAGAATGTGAATATCCGGTGTGTCCCTAAGAATTCTGAATCCTTTGCCCTTCCCTGAGAGCCACTATGCAGGGCTTTGAGTGACAGGCAGTATGGTACAAGCCACGAATTCAATTCCGCTTGCCTCATTCTCTGCACAGACAGCATCAGGCTGATAGAATGCAACTGAAAACATAATTTAGATGGGAAAATACAACATGTTTTTCCCAGGAAGAGGGGCAGGCGGCGGGGGAAAGAATAGGGACATGGCTTGAGTCAGCCAGCAGAGGGCGCATCTTACATATATAAGCATACACGCGCCTTCGCGGCAAGCTGTACCGGCTGCGGAGATTGTTGTCACCACTTTTTTAGTTTTGAAATGCATATCCAAGCTCCCGTAGATTAAAAGTCTGGTCTGGTCATTCAGCTCTCTCTTCTTGTCCAAATAAGTCTCTTTCTACTGGCCCCAGGTCCAGCCCCTCAAACTGCCATTTTGCCGCCCCTGCGTCTGGCATGGGAAAGAGAACGCAGATGAAGTCCCTCAAAAACAGCGTCTCAGAAAGGGTGACCTGTATTCCCAAGCAGCCTTCATTTGTTTAAGAGACTTGCACCTAGAATTTCTTGATCAAAGCTAATGCGCTGTAAATTTCTTCATTTAACAGACTTAGTCTGTTCAACTCTTGACACTGGGAATTGGGATTTCCCAGAACTGTTAGCGCGGCACAGTCGGTGCTCCGCGCCCGCCAAGAGCAGGGGATTAGCAGGTATTTGTCTCAGCTAATTTCACTCTCTGTACCGAGTCTATAGAGACTGGGGCTTCTTGGCCAGTGTGTGCCACCTGCTAATTGGCTACGAATGTAACCACTCCGGCATGCCAATGGAGAGCAGGGTGTCCGAGGAGGCCGGATGGTTCTTCCGCCAGGCCTTCGGGAAATGTGAGGGGTGCTGGGGGGCCCTGTAATTGTAAAGGCTCCTTCCCCCACTCTCACCCCTGCAGACTACGGGGTGATGGCTCGTGAAAATGATGCTCAATGACAATTCCATCTGTGAATTCCTACAGTGACAAAGAATTTCCATACATTCTCTTCAGGGTGCACTTGCAGAGTCAAAGGTCAGACAGGTAGATCGCATTAAACACATAATTCCTTGAGTCAAAGAAAATCATTATACTCATCAGGATATTCACGGATTATAGAAATTCTTTCTAGGAAGAAGACAAAACACAGAGCTGTTAGCTCCTTTTCACGTGCCCTGTCCTTTCCCTCCTTGCTAGCAATCAACTCTCTTAATGACAGATCCTACTTTTGCAGCTTCTGATATAAGAATCGAGGGGTCAAATATTAAATAATATTGTATTAGTCACCTACTGCTACATAACAAACGATCCCAAACTTAACAACAAAAAGTAACGAAGTTGTATTCCCTCGCAGTTTCTATGAGTCTAGAATCTAGGAGCAGCTGGGCTGGGTGGTGCTGATTGAAAGTGTGGGCAGGCGCTGCAGTTATGTCTAGGCCCACCTGGGGAGAAGCCATGTCAAAGATTACTCACATGGCTCCTGACAGACCACAGGAAGTGGCCTTCCAAACTCGCTGAGGTGTGCTTCTTCACGGGCTGCCTTAACGCATGGCAGCTGGCTTTCCTCACATTGTGGACTGTTTGTGTTCCCTCAAAAATTCTTAAGTTGAAGCCCTAACCCCCAGTGTGTCCGTATTTGGAGATGGGGTCTCTATGGAAGTAATTACGGTGAAGTGAGGTCATAGGATGGGACCCTGACCCAAAATGTTAGTGTCGTGGTAAGAACAAAACTGCAAGAGCACACCCTCTCTCTTTGTAAACACACGCACACACGCACACACACGAGGTCATGTGAGCACACAGCGACAGAGGCTGATACCACATGGGAAGAAAAGCATGCCCTGATCGCTCAGGTGTTAAGCCTGGAGCTGAGGAGCAGTCCACACACAGCCCAAAAATGCAGGTTTATGGATCAGGACCAGAGGGACCAAGTAAAACATAATGAACAACAGGCACGCCCTGGTGGGGCAGCAAGTGGGTCGGTCGCCTCCAAAGGCGCATAGGCCACATACTCCTGCATTTGAGTCCTTGGTTGAGGGGCATGGCAGGGGGAGACAACCAGTGTGAACTAAAATATAAAATAAAGGTACTTCTTCCTCCTCTCTCTTCCTGCCTGCCTATTTATCCACCTTCATTCCTGCCTGCACCTTTTCTTTTAAAGAAAAAATGAACAAGTGAATAAATGAAATGCTTCCACTGCACCCTGGTAGAGTAGCGGTTAGGTCCACTGCCTCTGGCTGAGTACAGTCCACATACATCCCAAGGACCCGGGTTCATGATGTCCAGGGGCTGGGGGGAAAAAACCAAGATGAAAAACTAAATAAAATTAAAAAGAAAATGTTCTCCCTCTCTTTTTCTGCCTGCCTGCCTATTCATTTTCGTTCCTGCCTGTACTTTTTAAAATACACTAATCAAAGAAAGAAAACATTTCTTCTTTTGCTCTCTTCCTGCCTGCCTGCTACCTACCTGCCTTCATTCCTGCCTCCTTCTTTTCTCTTAAAAAATAAAACAAAACAAAACAAAAACAAAAACAGGAAGAATCTGCTAAAACCTTGATCTGGGACTTGTAACACCCACAACTGGGAATATAAAATTCTGTTGCATAAGCTCCCCGGTCTGTAGTACTTTGTATGGCAGCCTGAACAGACTGTCCCCCATGCCCCACCCCAGAACAAGCAGTTCAAGAGAGAGCACTCTGAGATGGAAGTCACAGTCTTTTTAAAAACTAATATCAAAAGTGACATCTCATCACTTCTGCCACATTCTCTTCATCATAGGCAAGTCAGTAAGTCCAACCCACACTCCAGAGGAGGGAATTACACAAGGGCGTGGCTAGCAAGAGGCAGAGATGTCTGGGGGCCATCTTGGAGACTGCCTAGCACAATGTGTAAGAGCCAATTTATTGACTAAAAACACAGGTATTGTTATCCTATTCCTAGTATATTATACTACGAGCAGTACCTGTTATTATCATTTGTAAGGCGACAAAACAGGTTTTCAAATTACAGGTGCATTTTGAAAGTTACCTCATTTTTTAGGAGACCACCGCTTTATATTCCTGTTCACATATGTCATCTTACTTTCTGGTCTTCTAAGTATGTGCATATAGATACCACTTCCGGTGCCATAAATGTTGCCAGTGGGATGTGTGCTTCACAATTCCAAGCTTGCTGTCTGGGCTGTCTGCCACATCTGCCAACCAATAATAAACCTCTTATTACAAATCCTGTCTTTCTATCAAATGGCTACACCCTTGATTGATTAATTGAGCCCCTTTCAACACTGTCATAATGATAATAATAACGATAACGCATTTCCAAATGTTTGCTTTACCATGACGGACTGTAATGGCTTCATTCTTATTTAAGCACACCACAGATCTTGGGGTACGCTTATTGGTCGTCTCACCTGTATTTCACATCTATAATAATACTTGAAAATAGAAGCTTCTTAAAAGATGAACACTGGCAGCACAAAGTAAGGGGTAGGCTGAAAGTTTTCTATGTTAACTTTACTCTGTCTTGTATAATTTTTTCCAACAGATAAGCTGTGTGATTGTCCTTCATTCTGTGCACTGAAATGCTATTAAGTCTCTTAAGACATATTCTATAATTCTATTGTCTCAAACAAAAATGTAACAAAAGTGTGCCATAGAGAATGCATTTGACAGCGTTCATCAGATTTTGAATATTGAATTTGGCATTTAAACATAATGCCAAGATGATGGAACACTGAAGTACTCAATTATTACTTAAAATAAAGGACTGCTGTATGGAGGAATGAGATGGGAGGCATAACAGCACCTGATACTGTCATAGAGAGCCCACATTCATATTTCAAATACATGATCGTTAATATTAAATTCTGACCATTCAATAAAATGCAAACAGAAAGGAAGGAACGAGAACCCCCTAAAAGAGGGCGTAGCTGACCCTGCATGGTTCCAGAACTGGAAACAGGAAACAGGTAATACTGACATGCAATCCTTTGGCCTCACCTTCCCATTAACATACAAATCATTAACACTATGCAAATCAGTAACACAATCAAGATTCCCTGAGTAATTTCTATTCCCACCTCTGCAGAGAGATCTAGTCTAGTTACTTGTACAGACAAGAGCTTCCGGAAATTTTGATTAATTAGGGGAAAATGTGAGTCACAAGAGAAAATGTGCAGTTAATCCAAGTCCAGTTAGTCAAGGTTATAAAGTCAAGGAGAGTCATAGAGGCTACTTTATGTAGTAAGAATTTCATTCCACAGCAACCACCCAGCACATAAAACTAGGTCCTCGGCTAAGGTGAGCACGACGAGGGATGACAAGGTTTTTGGCACTCCTATGAAAATTCACCCCACAGAGCTGTCCGGCTTAGGTGGAGTGAGGTGGAGGTGAGACAGTCCCACTGTCCCCTCCTGTAAATACTAGCAGCAACAGCTCCCAGCTGAAAACCAGGTTGACTCGAATGGTAAAATAACATTTAGGAGAGAAAATTCCTGTTTTATTTTGCCATTGCCATCCAACGTTTCTATGGGGAAGTCAAAGTTCACAATAATGGAGAAAACTAAAACTAATGTGCCATTTTGAAAAAAAATACTTATTAAATGTAAATTAAAAGCAAAATCTTTTCACATGTAAGTGTGAGGGTTCTTCTCTCTTTTGAAATTGCTTGACTTTGAAATAATAGGACTTGTACAAAACTACAAAGCTGAAAAAGAAAGGTCTATTCCATGTCCCCGGAATTCAGTTTTCCCCACTGGTTACATCTTATCTAACTATAATGCAACATTAAAAACAGGGGAGAAAAAAAAAAAAGATTGGCTCAATGTGTGTAGATTCTACACCATTTGAGTGCGCATGGAGATAGCTTTAAGTACCACTGCAGTCAAGATACAAAACTATTCCATCACCACAAAGATTCAACCCTTAGCAGCCACTAATTTTTTCTCCATCAATTTAAGTGTGTCATTTTGAGAACGTTACATAAATGGAATCATACAGTATGTGACCTTTTAAGATGGGCTTTTTTCACTCAGCACAATGTCCTTGAGGTCCATAGAAGCTGTTGCATGCATAAATAAAACATTAGTGGTTGCTCCAGGTATTACATTATACATTCAAAGTTATCATAGCCTGTGGGGGTTGAAATTTTACCTGTTAAGTAAAATGCAGGAACATTACCTCCCTGTAAATCCTTTTATCCTCTCTTGTTCAAACATAATTATCCTAAATATTTCCTCCACATATATTGAGTACCACATCAAAAAATATTATGCTTTTTGCTCCAATGGTTCAATATAATTTAGAAAACTCAGAAGGAGAAAGTCTACTGTAAATACCCACAGTGTTGCTTTCCTTTTTCCTTCCTTCCTCCCTGATGCTTCAAGATTCTTGCATTTCCTTTTTATTTCAAGAACTTCCTTTAGACATTTTTAAGAGTAGGTCTGCGATGGACAAATTCTTTTTCTTAGTCAGAGAATGTCTTTATTTCCCTTTTGTTCCTAAGGATAGTTTCACTGAATGTAGAATTTGTAAAATGTGGTGCCATTTCTTTCTAGCCTCCACGACTTCTAATGAAAAACTCCGGCCATTCAAAGTATTTTTCCCCTATAGATAATGAGTCATTTTCTTCCGGCTGCTTTCAAGGCGTTTTCTTGGTCCTTACTTTTCTGGATTTTGATTATGATGTGCCTTGGTATGGATTTCTTTCAGCTGATTTTGGTTGGAATTCTCTAAGCTTCTTGAATTTGTAGGTTTATAAATTTTGCCAAATTTGGAGAACTTTCTGCCACTGTTCCTTTCGATACTTTTTCAGCCCCACCCTCTTTCTTCTGTTCCTTTGGAACTGCGATCACACAAATGTTACAACTTTTGTTACAGTCCCACAAGTCTCCAAGTCTCTTGTCAATTTTTCAGTCTATGTTCTGTCTCTTTCAGTCATATTTTGTCTCTACTGAAAGGTTTTT
>RJWH01007179.1:0-10197 GCA_004363575.1 Solenodon paradoxus | reverse complement strand
TGGCCGCCATTTTGTCCTTCTGGGCCGCCATTTTGTCCTTCTGGGCCAGCCTAACATCTACTGTCAGCAATTTCTATGGCTTTATCTTTAAGTTCACTGATTCTTTACTCTGCCCGCTCCATTCTGCTGAATTGTTTTGGGGTGGGTTTTTGTTTTAGTCATTTTCATATTTAATAATAAAATTTCATGTTTATTCTTCATATCTTCTACGGGGCATATTTTCTTTTAATGAATTTGCTAAAGCCAAAAGTAGCAATCCCCCTGGGTTTCATACAGGAGAGACTTGTTGATCTTGACCAAAAGCATACAATAGCACAAGAGTAGAGTGTCGCAGTGTTTGGTCACTGAAGACAGGAGCAGCCAAGAATGAGAAAAGAGAAGCTCACATTCTGCTGACAAGGAGATACATAGACACGTGTACCTGGGTCATGAAAAAGCCGTGGACTGTCATACATAAGCTCTAATGTTCCTACAAGACTAGAAGGCGGCTGCACAGTTGTTCACTGGCCCAAGCACCAGGTGCCCTCCCGCTGTAAAAAGCAGAAGAGGCTGCAGCCTTCAGGCATCTGAGGAAGTCTGGATTTCGCTGCCAGAATGGCAGTTTCAGTTAATACAAGTGGACATGGGAGTGAAAATCAATGTATTGTCTGAAAAAGAGGGACAACATATAACCCGGTGCTTTACTTCATGATGAGACAACTTCCATTTCTCACTGACACATAGAATAATTACACAAATTTCCCCACTACTTGGAGCCTCTAAGACAGTTTTTATAAGATAGATGCTTTCTATGTTTCTCTAAATTTTACTAGACATCACTTGTACAAAACATCCAGGCCTGGTGTTTGTTTTGTTTGATGGGAAAAGTGGGTTATTGATGCGGATTTTATGGGTAAATTTCTGACTACTGAGTAAATCCTTTTGACAAGTACTTATTAACATGGACTTATGTTTGGTATACCCTTTAGATTCAATTGTGGTGATTCATAAAATCCATTTTGGCTCCATTTTGAAATGTCATACCCCAGTGAATGTATCTTTAGTATATGCAAAGCTGCTAAAAGTAGGTGACAAAAAATCCTACAATACTAAAGAATCTACATGATAAACCAAAACAAGGAGACTGCCTGCTGAAAGCTGAATATTTAATAGAACCCAGCGTTTCCTAACACAACATCCAACACGTCCAAAAGACATAATCAGCCATTATACAAAGAACCAAAAAAATCTCAGTTTAAATGATGGAAGGCAATGAACTGATGCCAATACCAAAACAAATCAGATATTAAAGCTATCTGAAAACAATTTTAAAAGAAACATGAAAAAACACTTCAACAAGCTATTATGTATTCTCTTGAAGCAAATGAAAAAATGGAACATCTCACCAAAGAAATAGAAGCTATAAAAACCAACCAAATGCAAATCATAAAGATGAAATATACAATAACCAAGATGAAAAACGTAATCAATGGCTCAAACAAAATATAAATGGAGTATAGAGGAAAGAATCACAGACCCCGAGGACATATCAACTGAATTCACTCAATCTATACAACAGAGAGAAAAACAGGCTAAAAAATTTAACAGAGTCCTCAGAGACCCCTGGAATTTAAGACCCAGTATTCTATCTTTAAATTCCAGAAAGAGATCAGAAAAGCCCAAACATAGAAAATGAGAGTAAAAAGTATTCAAAGAAAAAATGACTAAAAATTCCCCAAATCTGGAGAAACAAACCTCAAATAAGACCAACCCAAATAAATCTATGCCAAGAAACGGCACTAGTAAACTTCAAAAAACAAAAACACATAATGTTGAAATCATCCGAATAGCAGCAGATTTTTCTTCTGAATTCATGGAGGCAAAAAAGGGGGATGCACATTTTGCAAGTGCTAGAAGAAAAGAAATGTCAATGGTGAAGTCAGTGTCCTTCAGGAGTGGCCAGGAAACACCTTCTCGGATGAAGCCCGGGCTCCAAGAATTTGTGAATAACAAACAAAGTAATCCTTAAAATACAAAGAAACAAAACAAACAAGATATAACAAATCTTACAGGATGCAAGACTGTGCTTACAGGAGAGAAGGGAGTGAGCAGGGTGGAAGGAATTTGGTATTAAAAGAGTAAAATGAAGAGTGGTGATGGACACTAGAACTCACAGTGACTGATTTGCAAATCTATTATCCTGAAAATTACATAGCAATATAAACAAAGAAACACTAAAAGTTACCCCCCAAAAAAAATAAAATGAAATGACACACCCTGGTGAAGTAGTGGTTAGGACAGCCACCCCCATCCCAAGAACCCCAGTTTGTGTCCTGGGTCCAGAGGAAATGACCAAGATGAACAATTAAATAAAATAAGTACAAGTTTCTTCCTCCTCTCTCTTCCTGCCTGTTAATTTATAATGATACACACCTTAAGCCTATAAACGTTATAATGCAATGTTATTTCAATAAAAATTTTTTTAATAAAATATTATCTATACGTCTCTTTCTCAAGCTGCATTCTTTTGTGCAACTAAGGTAGTACTAGTTTAATTTTCCCTTTTATTTCTACTTTTGTTTGTTCTAATCGTACTGAGCATTTCAAGAAAGACTTGAACACGAAGACACTCTAAGTGTTGCTGATCCAAGCACACGAACATTCACACACTCTGTCCCAACGTAAATATATAAAACCCGGTACAACAGATCCCCAGGGAGGCCTGATCACCCTAGAAACAGAGGCTACGATCTCAAAACCCTGAGTATTGGAGAGCTTGGCTTCCAAATAGCACGGTTAAAAATACTCACAGTTCAAACACTCAAATACATGTCATATACACACCCCTACATAATTAGCTAAACAACTAATACACATCACCTTATATCATCAAGTAAAAAAGAAATGTCCCTCCCCTATTGTACTCAGACATCTCAGGCTAAGGACACTTTTGTGATTTCTCTTTTCTTTTTTTTTTTAAAGGAAAGGTGCAGGCAGGAATGGAGGCAAACACAGGCAGGAAGGCAGACAGAGAGAAGAAGCACTTCATTTACTTTATTTAGTTGTTCATCTCGGTTGCTCCCCTTGGCCCATGGGGTCTTGAACCAGGGACCTTGCAGTATATGAGGACTGGGCTCACTGGGTGGCCTAAACCACTAGGCCACCAGGGTGCACCAATGATTTCTCTTTTCAATCAAAGGAATCCCTGGGCTTTATTTTACCTTGGCCCATTAGGATCACAGTGTGGCAAAGAAGGTTCCCAGCATGCTACTCAAAATGCAGCTCACTGCTCACAGAAACACTGAAACCTCCACACAGGCGGCATCGACCTTGCAGCATCATATAGATAAGCTAGAGAAATAACCTTCAGGGCACTCCTTAGGTCCCCTTCCCACTCTGTGGCGCCTCCCTCCTGTTTCAGAGAAAAGCGAAAGCAATGAAAATGAAGCTACCAACTGCCTTCACTGCTCCAAATATATTTATAGTCGCATCTCTCCTTAACACTCTATCCCACTTCCATTCCTCAAGAAGGCGAAGCCTCTATGCATCTTGGTAAATCCCTCCAAGTACACCTACCTTCTCTTCTTGAATGTTAAATCTCTGCTTCTCTACTGGTGCCTTCTGTTCAGGTTATAACATGCTGAAATTTCCACTCATACTAGAGCCCTTGCAGGAGGTCTCTGAGGTTCTTTCAGGGGCTCCATGAGGGTCTTCTTCTAACAACTGCACATCTGTCAGACCAGATTTTCTTCTCTCCTTCACCCAAGACAACATATGGCACCAGATTGGATGCAGAAGCAGACATGAGAATCTGACTGTTTTCTGCTAAGTCAAACATTGGAAAGACATGCAAAAATGAAAAATAATGCCACTCTTGTCACTATTCTTTTGTTTTGAAAAAGCTCTTTTTCATAAAAACGATACATTAAGAAATAATGGGTTTATTCTGGTTATTTCTAAGTGAATCAAGATAATTTTTAAAATTTCTTTCTTACTATATAAAATAACAATTATTAATCCACATAAACAATGCTCTTTAGGGTCCTCAGCAACTTCTCAGGACTAGAATAAGGCCCTGGGAGCAAAAGCTTTAAGAACTGCTGCTATAAATATGTGCCCAATCCTGCTATTAACTCAAGATACGCCTTTCTCTGTCCTTACCTTTGCCACTAACAAGGAATCAACCATTCCCTATTCCCATCTCCTCAACTCCAAGTATCTTCTCAATTGGCATTCAACTTCTGATTCCATTGAACCACTAAAATTATTTGCACCAAGGTCACTAACAACTTCCTTTTGTAAGAATTTGTATCCTATTATTTTGATTACAAAAGTAATGATGGTCATTGTAGAACACTTAGATAATGCATATAAGCAAAAACAAATTTGAAAAAAAGAGCAAAAAAAAAATAACACCCTGGTAGACAGTGGAAAGAAGGGTATCAGGAGCCAAGAAGCAGAGGCAGTCTCTAGAAGCTGGGAAAGATCAAAAGACTGTGGAAGAAGTTAAATAACGTGATGAAGACCATATGGCTTAGAAAGTCACCAATGAAAATATAATCAGGGACATTTGATGCCAAAGTACATGTGATCTGCTGCCTCCAGAAGACTAAGGATTGTCTAGTATTGTTTTGCCTTTTTCAGCTACTATCTGTTCAGAGAGATTTGAAAACTGAGAATGATTCAATCTTCCAGTCTCAGCTTAAAGGCGGAGGAAGGAGAGCAACAGCGAAAAAATGTAGACAGCCTCTAGAAGCAAAAATCAAGCCTGGCGGACAGCCCTATGAAAACGGGACTTGAATTCAGAGAACAACCTGAAGGAGGTTAATTAAAAGTAGACTTGTAAAGAAAAACCAAACCCTAGTCTCACCACTCAGAAGTAACCAGTTAGGAATCTATCCGTTCGTTCAGAGTATTCGATGCACCTTTGTAAAGATGGGATTAGAGAATACGCGTTGCTTGGGTGCAAATTTAGCATATTGTTTTGAAAAGTTTTTTAACTGCCCTGGTCAATGGTGACCTCCTAAGGGCTAATTCCTATGGCTTCTTATCAATCTCCCTTCTCCTAGGCCGCCCTGTCTCATTCGGAATCGCTAGCCATTTTGATTCTCCCCTCTCTGTTTTGCATGTAACATTCTCTCTTGGTTCCTCTCTCCACACAATAAACTCCGCATTCTTAAAGACTCAACTCCAACGTCACCTCTCTTTATGGAAACTTCCAAGAATCCTCCAGAAATGTGCTCCCTTTTATCTCCTCAGAGAGCTAGGCACCTCTGGCCTTGCTGTCACTACAGTCTACTGTGGCCACTACGTGACTGTGATCACGTCAAGAGCTGACATCTCAATCATCTTTCTATCAGTACCCGCACCTACAAGATCGTGTTGGATAGATCATTGAGGATATATTAAAAATTACTTTGTAGCCTTCCTATTTAGTACAGTAATTTCTAAAGAAGTTATCAATCATTGAGATATACTGCCAAGCATCAGGACTCATTTGTAATCACAAAAATAACACCTTTGATGCAAAGAGTCCATCCTCCAGCATACAAGCACAATTAAACACCAAAAGCAACCAAAAACATAATGTAGGGTGATATGCCCAATTCAAAAACAGTCCAAAGAGATAGATACACACCATAAGCAACCAAAAAAGTAGTATAAGAAGACTACAAGTTAAATGAGCTTTTAATCAAGCCTTTTCTGATTTTTTTCCATCTTCAACTTTGGACCCAGACCCTTGTATCTGTGAAAAATGGAAACTGAGTAATGTAGACGGCAAGCACGTAGCTCTGTTCAATGGGAAAAATCAGGTTTTTGCTTGTTTTGTGACCCTAGGCAAGTTACTGAATCTCTCTGAACCATGTCCACATCTATGAGATGAAAAAAAGTCTAATTTCATAAGATTTTTTTGAAGTTTCGATATTTTACGAAAATTGGATTATAGCCCTCATCAATTAGGTGATTCATCTATAATTTAAGAAAATTGGTTATTTGAAAATGTCTATATTGTGCAGTATTTGCAATTGGTATTTTTAATAACGGTCATTTCAGACTCCTCTATCAAAGAATAAATTGGATGAGGAATTGAATTTAAGATAATTGTTAGGCTGGCCCAGAAGGACAAAATGGCCGCCCAGAAGGACAAAATGGCGGCCATACCCGGGGGGAAAAAGGAAGCTGACGAAACCACACCTGGAATCACAGGACCGATCCCCAATCGCCACGTATGAAGCCCACGAAATTCTTCTGCTTAAAGATCGCGCTTCCCTTTGTTCGGGCGCGACTTCCCAGCCCCCGTTCTGCGGACCGGAGAACCTCGCCCGGGTGCGCAAACCCCAATAAAGCCCTGGCCATTCGACTTTTTGTCTAATTGACTTTCTTTCCTCGTGAAGCTCAGAAAAAACCTTTCAATAATCTTTTGCTAATTAAAGCATCTCATGTGCTCCACACTTGCATCAAATACCTGATAGTATATCCTACTCTTAAACCAAGAACATATTACCCAAAGACCAGAAAAATCCTAAAATTACTCTTGATCTTGTAGGAAGGTTACCTCAATCTGTGTGTTTAATGAGTGTTACTTGCAGCTGTGCCCTGAGAAATGATCTCCAAACCTTTGGGCTACTTCAGAATTTCTGGAATCCTCTGAAGTCTATTTCAGGTCTCCTCTCAGATTGGAAAATTATACAGAGCTCCTCCATGGATTTCAAGGGCCGTGCAGCAGTCTTCTAAATTAGCTCATTTCCATCCCCACCCGTGGCTGTCTATGGGTAATTAAGAAGTTAACATAACAAAAGTGGAGAGTGTACACTTGTGGTGGGAACCTGGGCAAAGGGTGACCTTTGAGCCTTCCACCTGTCACTACCCATTCTGGCCACACACCAGTTTTCTTTGTGAATTAGGAAAAATAGTGCCTCAGGACCTCTGCAAAGGTGGCCAGCTGTAGTAAAATGCTGTACTTTCCCGACAATGAGGGATAGGAAACTGCAATGCGAGTTGTTAATAAATAAGAATGAACACAAATTATGTCAGCATATAAATTAAAGACTCCTCGGAAACAATACAGAAAGTGGGATTTCAGAAGAGGGACTAAATTACACTTGTCTATTGAAACTCCTGTTTTATTTTCACAAAAGCAATAGGATTTTTACACACACACACACACACACACACACACACACACACTTTTAAAATGAACAATAACATTTGACCAAAAGATGGCATTGATAGAAACAAGATGGGATCAATAAAGACATTGTTAACTCTAGACAAAGTCAAATTAACTAGGGGTGGAGTTAAAGGACAAAAATAGGGAAGTATTTTCCTGAAATAGCCCCTAAAGAGCACCCATAGAGGAAAGAACATGTTTCTGCTTTTCAACTTCTCTAAGTGGATCTAAGTGCTAATATGAACATATTTGTATAATTTATGCACATAATAGTATTTAATAGCATCAAATTCACACACCTGCTGATTTTCCTCTTGTGAAAGGAGAAATGTAAAGGTCAGCCAGATGATCTCTCTTCTTTTGGTAGTGCAACTAGACATGCAGTTCAAATCCTAGTGCTGCCATCCACTAGCTGTGTGACCGCAGGAAGTAATTTAACCTCTCTGTGCCTCAGTTTTCTCCTATGAAAATTGGGTTAATGAAAGAACTCAGTTCATGGCTTTGTTATGAAGATCATATAAATTAATACAGAAAATGCACTTAGAACTGAGCTAGACACATAGAAAGCTACTGCTATTACTATTCCATTATTTAAGTTTTGAAAGATTCTGGTAGATTGTGAAGTAACTAGCACATAACATTAATGTCTGTGACAAGGGTGAAAGTTTACTATCAGTTCACCAAGATCCCATTTAACAGAAAATTTTTTAAAGGAGTGATATTTAAAGATTAGTACACTGTGTGCCCTGGTGGCCTAGTGAGTTAACACAGGTGTAGTCCACATATATCCCAAGGTCCTTGGTTCAAGACCCAGGGACAGGGATATAAACAAGATGAATGTTAGGCTGGCCCAGGGACAAAATGGCGGCCCAGAAGGACAAAATGGCGGCCATACCCAGGAAAAAGGAAGCTGACGAAACCACACCTGGAATCACAGGACCAATCCCCAATCGCCACGTATGAAGCCCGCGAAATTCTTTTGCATAAAGATCGCGCTTCCCTTTGTTGGGGTGCGACTTCCCCGGCCCTCGTTCTGCGGACGGGAGAACCTCGCCCGGGTGCGCAAACCCCAATAAAGCCCTGGCTATTCGACTTTTTGTCTAATTGACTTTCTTTCCTCGCGGAGCTCAGAAAAAACCTTTCAATGAACAACTAAATAAAAAAGAGTGCTGCTTCTTCCTGTCTCCTCTTGCCTGCCTGCCTACTTACCTTCATTCCTGCCTATACCTTTCCTTAAAAAATTAGTGCACAAAAAAAGTCAGTCCCACATCCTCAACCCAGATCACATTAATTTTAGGGCATTTAGAGGAAAAAGTATCCCCTTAGGTATAGATAAAAGATAGCTGCAAATTCTTTGCTACTCATTGTGAGAATGTACCTTACTCTTGAATCTGGGAAAACTCCTTGACTGCTATGACCTAGAAAATACAGTGGAAACGACAGGGTACCAATTTTCTGACCTAGGCATTAAAAGTCTGGTAGCTTCCATTTCTTGTCTTTTGAACAATCACTCTTAAGACACTGTCTTAGAGAATCCCGGCAGCATGTATGAGAAGACCAAACCACACAGAGCATGTGTAGACACTTCAGATGACAACCTCTGAATGGCTTCTAGCTGGCAGTCAGAATCAACTGCTAGCTTTCCTAGCCCAGATGACGAACATGTGAGAGAGGCAGCCATCTTGGAAGTGGACTGTCACAGTTCAGTCATCTAGCTGATGCCATGTGTATCAGAGATGAACCACCCCGCCAAGCCCTTCCTAAATTACTGATCCACAAAATTGTATGCAAAGTAAAACGACATTTTTCCAAGTCACTAAATTTAAGGGTCATTTATTACCAGTAAAACTTAATTGTAACCATACTTTTTCTGGCACTGAATTGGATAAATCGAGTCATAATTTCAATTCAGTTTGAGCTATTCCCCTCTTTTTTCCAGATTATACTTGACCAGGAATAAGTGTTCTAAACAAGTAAGAACCTCATATAAGATACAAAATAAGAACAATAAAAGCTTACAAAAATAATTGCAAAATTATTACCAATACCTTAGATATTGTTCAGAAGAAAACTATTTTGAGAGCTGATGGTAGAAGGGTCCAGGATAGAGCTATATGTGTGGACAAGGACCCAGCTATGATGCCTGCTGAGCCAGAAAGCAGTTATGCTGCTAAAGTTGGAAAGAGCATGAGTCCTCCTACGGAATAGGAGGAAATAAGAAAAACGGCGGCTATGAGGGTCAATATGTCACCAGTAAATCGAGGTGACAACATCTTCTCATGACCATGAATGAGAAATAGAGACAGAGACACAGAGAAAGAGAGAATAGGCATTAAAATAAAGAATAATAAAAGCTACACTGTAGAAAGGTGGTCAAGATGGTGACCTAGTAGGACATGTCAAATCCCCTCTCCACAGAACAACTAGAAATCACCTATTCTTCAGACACACACAGCATGGAAGGGCTGGCCTGGAGGCTGCAGACACAGCGGCAGCAATCAGCAGCACAAGGGTAGGCAAAGGCATCGGGGTTCAGAGCTGCATGGGGGATTCAGGACTCCCAATGTGAGCAAGGGAAAAAAAGCAGCACAGCGGGTAGAACTGCTAAAAGAACCAAGCCTCCCAGGAGTCAGTCTGAGTATAGTAGGGAGCCTCTCCAGCAGGACCCAGACAAAGAGCAGGGGGTGGAGGCCAGATGGTCTTGGTACAAGGCAGTAGGAGGACCAACACACTCATATTTGAGTGGGAGCCCCCCACAAGGAAATTACACAGGGCACTGCCATACCAGAAGGCATCCAGGAGAATCCTCTACTCCAACACCACCCACCAAATTGCTCCAGAGTCACAAGACCTGCAAACCAGAAGCTCCACCCCCGAGTTTAGAGGAAAAAGAGAATTATGGAGGAAAGGCCTCCTCAAGGCTACACACAATGCTACCCTGTGAATGGAGGTGGAACTGCAGCCTGACAGCTGACTGGGCCAGCGACAATGTGGTCATTACCATTCAGAGCTGGGGCACTGGGGAAAGGCTCTGCATTCCCCACACA
>RJWH01007178.1:0-43695 GCA_004363575.1 Solenodon paradoxus | reverse complement strand
CCCCCCCCCCCCCCCGGGGCACCTGCAGGGAGGCAGAATGGGACAGAAAGGGGCCAGGCCAAGCAGATGGGGTTCTGGGGTGGCACTGGACTGGGATGAAGGGAGCCTACAGCCATGGAGAGAGGAGCCCAGAGGGCACCCAGGGGCGTCCAGAACCAGATGGGGTGAGGACAGGCCCAGGAAAGGAGAACCTGGGGGCACTGCACTGGGGGGGGAGGAGGGAAGCAGGGATCCAGCAGAGGCATCAGCACCAAGCAGTGGGAGACTGGCTGTGGGGTCTAGAGAGGGTCACCTGGTCCTGGACACACCAGTCAACCTTCATGCTTCTCTAGCACCGAGGTGACACAAGGCCCTGGACCCCCAGGAATCTGGGCCTTACTCTCTCCCCGGTTGCTTAAACACTAGAATTCCCTAGTTTTCTTGACAGTTTTCATCTGTCCCAAGCCTAAATGTTCCTTGGTTTCCTTCAAGCACTTGTAGTTAGTACAGTGACCATCAAGGTCCCCTGACTGGGGGGAGTGGCATGGGGGCGTGTCTCAGAAAGAGCAGGGCAACCTCCCCCAGGACTGAGGCTGGGTCCTTCTCAGGTAAGACCTCCCGACAACGGCAAGACCTCCGATGCCTCAGGGGGAGTGCAGTGGTGGCTCTGGCCCGGGTGGGGGCCAAGGGCCTTTGGCTGACCATCACTGACCAGCACTGGTGGCCCACTACACCCCAGCCATGATGGGGAAATGCAGGGTAACCCTGGTCACACAGTGGTCAGCCCTGAGTAAGGTTGCACCTCAAAGCTGATGTCCCTTGTAAATACAAGGGACAACCGTGGGGCAGGCCCAGCGCGGGGGGCCCCAGTCACACCTGCATCCGACCAGGAGCTGCAGGTGTCTCCTCGCCCTGCGGATCTCTGCTCCTCTGAGTCCACACCTGCCAGGGCAGCCGCAGCAGCAGGGGGCAAGCGAGCTGGCCCGCTCCCTTCTCTGTCGGCCTTAAACAAGCCAGATGGAGCCAGCAAGCTGAAGGACAGCAAGGACAAGTCAGACGGTCCCGTCACGTGAGAGAAAACAAAAAACAAAGCTCCTCTCCGTGGAGCCAGAATGACCGCTCAAGCAGAAGAAGACCCACACACAGACATGTCAGGGGTACACTCCGGGCCTATGGCAATGATGAAACTAACTGGTAAGGCTGCGGCGAGGAAGGCTGGATTATTGTGTCAGTTGGCAAAGGAGCCATCGTGAACATTCTAACAGAACTGCACCTACAATTCCGTACACAGTGAAAAACTGGTGTTCAAATGAGAAAGCAAAATAAAGATGTCTTCATGGCCTATACACAATCCAAGTTTACCACACAGTTTCTCTGAAAATTACTCTGGAGCGCCCTGCACCTTTCCTTTGGAAAAAAACAACAACGACTCAGAGATTAAGTCTGGCAAACCGAAAAGTGAATACAAGAGTCAACTGCAGATGCCAACAATGAAAGCTGTTGGGGCTGTAAAAAGAAAGTCAAATAGGCACACCCTGGGAGAGTAGCCTTTCGGGCCACCACCTTTGGCCAGTGCAGTGCACAGACAGCCCAAGGACCTGGGTGGGGGGCAATCAAGATGAACAACTAAATGAAAATAAAGTGCTTCCAAAAAAGAAAGAAAATCCAATAATAACTGGAGAGAAAAATCCCCGATGAACTTAAAGGGTGCACGGCAAGGGTGGGGTGCGACAGGAAGTGAGAGCACAAATGTTCTTTCATTCTTCGAGGATTTTAGAATCAATAGGAAAAGTTTAAAATATCAGAGGTCCTACTCATAAAATGGAAATAGGATTTCTGATTTTCAAAACATTAGGGGAAATCTGAAATGAAGATAAATCGACAGTGCCAGCAAAAAACAGGACAGTGGAAAAGCTAAATGCATGATAAATAAGGAACATAATATGAGATGACAGGAATGAATTCAAACCGTCGAGTAATCAGAGACATGATTGAATTAAATTCATCTATTAAAAGACAGATTCTCAGATTGGAAGATAAATATCATTAAATACTGTTTATAAGAAAGACAACTGAAAACGTCACAGAGACATTGAAAATAAAAGGATGGATGTGTGTGTCGTAGAACTTTTGTTCCTTGGCAGATTATAAAGAGAATAGACAACCAAAAACCCAAAGATATTTGCCCCACATATGTCTTATATATGATAAGTGTCCAGAATATAGAAAGGACTCTCTTTCAAACCCATTAGAAAAGTCAACGGAATGATAAGCCAAACCCATAATCAGGCTCTTTGCAGAGAAAAACATGGAAAGGACCGATAATGTCACGAGTCATTTTGGAAATGCAAGCCTGAAGCCAAACAAAGTCGTAGCCATGATGAAGTCTGACACAGTCAGCGATGGCAAGAAGGTGGATGAACACACAGGCCTGGCTGGCTGGGCCGTCTGGTCAGGCAATACTCTCAGGAGGTGATGTGACATCACCCCCTCAAATTGAACACGCGTATCCGTTGTTGCTGCGTAACAAAGACCCCCAAAACTTTGTAGTTGAAAAACGACAGCCATTGCCTGGTCTACACCATGAGGCGTCTCCACAGGGGCTGGAGGCGCCACAGCCATTGGCGCACTGCGGGCTGGACAGTTGTGGGCTGAGGGCTGGGGGAGCCTCCTTCTGGGGTGGTGTCCAGGTGTGGGAGCAGATTCTCAAGAGAGCCTGCATCCCTTCACGTCCTAGCCTCACTGCGACACAAACGTGCCCATGTTCGGGGAGCAGGGCCACCGATCGCCATCCTGTGGAGAGAGGTGTGGGCGCCACATTTTGAGAGGCACGCGTGGGATGGGAGAACTTGTGGCAGGTTGGGGACATGCCAGCAGCCACACTCCCAGCTCGAGGGCTAAGCCGATCTGTAGTCCCAGGTATATCCCTAGAGGACGAGGAGAGCAGGGCACCTGGTCGTCAGGAGATGTGTGCCCAGGATTGCCAGCAGCACTGTTTCAGAGGAAAAACATGGTGGGGAGGGACCTGAAACGTCCATGGACAAGAAAGTGAATAAAGGCAGGCGTGCCCGGACGGCCGAACACCGCAGCGAAGAAAACAAACCAATCGCCTCACCTGGAGCCACAGGCCTGGACCTCAGACACGTGATGCTGATCAGGAGAAACAACTCACGGAAGACGGGCAGAAAGTGTGGCTCCCTTTCCACCCAGCACACACACCAGCAAACATGTAAGGACACACACTCCCTTTGGTTCATGCTGATGCCCCCACTTCCGACCCAGCAGAGCTCAGTCGAGCCGTCCCTCCTGACAGCACCCCTTCAACGGGGGGAGCCTCCCGGCCTCCCCGAGAAGCTCAGTCTGCTCTGTGTCAGGCCTGGGACCCAGCAGAGGCCAACGAGAAAGGGGGTTTGGGGCTCGGGGTTTTCTCCCCAGCCCAGGTCACAAACCCAGGTCTGCAGGCTTTACCTGTCCTGCATCTTGGCCACCTGAGCCCCAAGTGTGAGCCAACACTGGGGTTATTTCTTCAGTGTGCTGTTTTGGGTAGAAGTAAGAACTCCTTTTCCTTCCTCATTGTCTCTAACCTTTCATTTAGTCAACGTGCTTCCACAAACAAAACGTTCTTGAGTGGTGTCTCCTCACTTCAGAATTCAGGGAGAAGTGTCCCTGACTTCACTTGTTTTTATAAGGGAATGTACAACAGGAATGAAGGCACACAGAGGCACAAAGAGAGAGGCGGGGGAAGCATTTATGTTTTTATTTACTTGTTCACACGGGTGGCTTTCCCCCACCCCAGACCTGGGACTCGAACCCAAGGGTATGGGGTCTGTGCTCCTTCGGAGGCGACTGATTTAATCACTTCCACCAGGATGAGCCTTTACTTTTTTAAAAATTATTTTGTTTAGAGAGGAAGGGAGAAGAAGCAGCACCTTCAATCATTTAATTTTTAAAATTTATAATATTCTATTTTAAAAACTTCTGGTTTTCATCAACCCACCCCTGGGCTGCCCGTGGTCCAGCTGCCTGAGCCACGGGGCGCACCCCACTTTAATAGGTGTCTTGTTATTTGCACAGTGTCAGTAGCAGCCAGGCCTTCTTTTGACTGGGCTATAATTAGGCTAATTGATTGTGCAACTAGGGCCTGACGTGGGTGTCCTATTTGAGAATATGGCTCATGTGACTTCGTATTCATCCACTGAGGAACGAGGGCTTAGCATGGCCGGACGCAAGGCCCACACAGCCACACCCCAGCTGGCAGGTGCCTGTGTGAGGGGCACCAGCCAGGCCCGACAAGTGGCCGGGACACAGAGCTGCGACAGACCCCACAGTCCCAAGAAGACAGAGACAACCTGCCCGGGGAGGTTTCTTGGGCTCCACATCCAGAGCCCGGAGCACGAGCGCAGAGGAAGGTGCCAGCCTCAGGCCCGCGGAGGACATGGTGATAGCTCATGACGACAGCTGCAGGCAGAAGTCGATTTTCCGGCCGCGGTGGTTGAGGAACGCCTAGTGGCTCGGCGCCCCGCCCGCAGCCCGACAAGCTAATCGCCTCCTGGCAGCGCGCACGTGGGCGAGGGCGTCCAGACAACGAGATGGGCTCCCTGTGGTCGGGGATCACCGCAGCCTGGGCCGGGGGAACCGCCACGAGGAACAAGTGCAGAAAATAAGTGCCTCCTCCTGTCTTCCTGCCTGCCTGCTCGCTTTCACTCCTGCCTGCTCCTTTCCTTTAAAAAGTTTTTAAAGAATCACCTAGAGATTATTTGTCATCGTTAGAGGGAACTAAGCAAATTTCCCAAAATTTCCGAGTGGGCAGAGGGATGGCAATAGGCCCCCCTGGTGAGGGCTGCGTGTCACCCAGCAGCCTTCCCGGGGCTCCCGTTCCTCTGGTCGATGCCTGTTTGACCGCTGCTGACCGTGCACGGGAACATGCACGCTTCAGTCCAGGCCGATGCTGGCGTGCGGAGAATGGACGACGAGGCAGGATGATTCTTGTCCAAGAGCAATGCAAGTGAGTGCGCTCCCCACGGGGAGGAAGGTCCCATTAGAGGGCAGCTGTACGGCTCTGTGGGACACGGGCCAGGCTTCATCTCTGTGAGTAAGCTCGCTCACATGCGCTTTCCTCAGCCACTCACCAGGGCTGCCCCCGCCGTCCCTCAAGCCAGCCCCTCCATCCCGATGGCCTCCTCACACTGGTTTCATACATCTCTGACACAGCCTCACTCTAGACATGTCGAGTCCTCTCTAGCTTCGGGGAGATGCGCTTCGATGGCTTCCCTCTAGCAGCCCCCTCGCAGGGATGTCTGGCAGATGCCCCTGTGCCCTGCTCCTGACCTGCATCTCCAAGCTGCTTCCTCTGCCAGGAGTTGATGTCTGTCCCCCAACAGAGAAGTGACATGCAAACCTCCAGCACCTGTGAACATGACCTTCTGTGGAGGATGGAGCGAGGGGCGGCCACTGGGCTGGCCCCGCCCCATGGCTGGCGTCCACAGACAAGAGGGAAACTGGACCTGACTTGGGAGCCCACGGGATGAGAGCCAGATTGCGAGGACAGCCAGGCCCCGAGGAGAGCCGGCCCCGAGGACAGCTGGCCCCGGAGCTGGGAAGGAGGAAAGCTGGGGTCTGAGGGAGGACAGCCCCACCTGATTTCAGGACTCCAGCCTCTATGACCGTGAGGTCAGAGAAACACACCCTTTTTAAGTCACAAAGGTGTTGGGACTTGGCAAGAGTAGCTGTGCGACAGCAGTCCACTTCCTTAACAGCAACTGTCTCTCCTGAGTGAGAGGCTGTGCTTACCGCCCACATCTGACCGGACAGAAGTCCCATTGGCTTCCCCTTCAAAGTGTGTCCAGAACCAGCCATTGTCACCGTCTTCCCGGCAGAGTGCCTATCATCTCCCAGCGAGAGTGTCTCAGTGTCCTGACACCCTCTGTGCTTTATCTTTGCATCTCTTTACTTTTCTCCCAGCAGCAGCTCAAACCGTACTGCTGCTCGCGTGCTTAAGGGTCCCGGTGGCTCCCAGCAGCTCGACAGCCAAAGAGAACCAGATTCAAACTGGGCGAAAAACTTGGGCCATGTCTGCGAAGACGACACACAATGACCAACAGGCACATGAGAAGTGCTCAGCAGCAAGAGCCACCAGGGAAACACACACGGAAACCATGGGAGGACCCTTTGCACATCACAGAGGCCCAAATCACGGTCAGCGGGTAGCGAGTGCTGGCGAGGATGTGGCGACACTGGCGCTCCGCTGCTTCGCTGGTGGGAACGGAACATGGGCAGGTGCTCTGGAAAATAGTGGGTTGATGACTCAAAAGGCTCACCAGGATTTCTCATGCTCCAGAACCGCCTTCCAGCCGCATGTCCCAGAGGGCCGAGTGTGCATGTCCACAGAGAAACTCATCCATGAAGAGGGACAGCACTGTTCCTAACGGCCACATAGAAAGCAGATGTCCCTCCAGGGGTGAACGGACAAATACAGCGGGCACATCTATAAAGAGAACATTACCTGGCGATAAAACGTCATGAAGCACGGCAGTGCAGGGAGATTTGCTACCTAATGATGTGCACGTACAATTTATATATTTGATGCAATGCTCCCTCACTGATTTGTTTCGCAGGAAAGGTGCAGCAGGAATGAAGGCGAGCAGGCAGGCAGGCGGACAGGGAGACGAGGAAGAAGCACTTTTTATATTTGTATTTAATTGTCCACACTGGTTGTTACCACTGGGCCCGGGACTTGAACCCAGGGGTGTGTGACCTGTGTTCTTTCGGAGGCGAGTGACCCCACCGCCGCTCCACCAGGGTGCACCGCTTCAACAAAATTTTACAAAGTCAAGGAAATTAGAGTTAAGCTCATCTGATGATCAGGGACTTCAGAAAAGGAACACAGCACAGAAAAGCGCTGGGACATGGAAGAATCTTGGCGACACCGTGCAGAGTGAAAGAAGTGAAAAGGCCCTGGAGTGTATGACTCCATTTCCACGAAAGGCCAGGATGGGGACGTCTGCAGGGACGGAGGGCAAGCGCGTGGCTGCCAGGACCTTGGGGCGGGAATCGGGAACCGGGAACCAGCTGCTGCTGGGAACAGGGCTGCTTTGGGAATGAAGAGGCTGTTCTAACGTTGTCCAAGGACGGTGGGTGAAGAGACTACGAACCAATGAAGTGTGCAGTTTTAATGGGAGCATTCCATGCACGTGAATTTCAGCTCAATAAAGCTATTTTCAAAATACATTGAGTGAATGGTAATTGCCTGACTTGAGCAAGTAATACCAGACACTCCTCCTTCAGAGCAGACTGTGGACCCCTCTCCCTGCTCCTGCAGCTAAGCACAGGCATAGCAACTGGGAGACCACACAGCTGACAGCAGTAGGGCCCAGCATGGAGCAAAAAGGCAGGCAGGCTTGTCTGGGGACCTAGACTGAGGGAAAAGGGCAGCCTGGAGTCTCCCAAGCCCTTCAGGCCACAGAAGACAGTCCAGGGTACGTCTCCGCCCGCCCACTCAGCAGCTGGCATCAGACGCACTGTCCTCCTCTGGGGACCGGGCAGAAATGCAGAAGTGCCTGGGCAGGAACTGCCTGGCCCCAGGTCTCTAGATGTGTTCCCAAGCTGTAGAGCTGTCCTCTCCCATTCCCCATCCTCCAGTGTGTGCCCTGCAGGCCTCGCCACAGAAGGAAGCCACAGGCCCTGGGGCACTAGGTCAGCGAAATCAGACCAAACAGGAAGCCAGGGCTCTGGGAACCTGGCGATCCTCAGACTCTACCCACACACATGCAGACGAGGATGCCCCACATGTCAAGAGGACGACTGCCACTAAAATAGGAGGTTTCAATAGGATCGAATCTCCTAATGTAACAGCCAGCTGTTTAAATCACAGTTTCTAAAAACCATGGTCATACCCAGGAAATCCTTTCTGAAAGAGAAAAAACAAGGCACAGATACCAACAGTATAAATTGAGTTTGGGCCCCCCTGACAGGGATGGTAAGTCAGCCATCATAAACATGCTCCAAGGAATAATCTCAAATTATCTGGATGAAAAAATGAAAAAAATATGAAGTCATAACAATGAAGCAGCTTACTGAAAATCAGAAGTTAAAGAACTGAAAAGAACAATTCACCAAAATGAAAAGTCACTGAGTGGACTCAGTGACAAAGCGAGTGTGACAGAAGAAAGAACCCATGAACTAGAAGACGGAAAAACAGAAGTCGCCCAATCTGAAGGACAGAGAGAAGACACGGACAGATGAAAAGCAGCAGCCCACGCGACCTGAGAAACTATGCAAAAGAAAAAATGGAACATTCATGTCACTGGGTCACAGGACAGAAGAAAGTGTGTGAGGCTTAAAAAAATCTTTGAAGAAGTAAAGGCAGAAACTTTACAAATGTGGCAGAAGAAATAAACTGATCCACTTAAGAAGCTAAGTGAATTCCAAATAAGATGAAATCAGAGATGTACGCCACATGAGAATTTAACTTCTGGAAACTGATGAGAAAAAAAAGTCTTGAAGCAGACAGGGAGAAAGGACAACTCCTCTGAGGGCAGACAGGGAGGGACAGTGGATTCCCCGCAGAAATCACGGAGGTCAGAAGGAGAGCATTTTTGCCAAGTGCTGAAAGCAAAGGACTGTCGATCACGAATTCTTCATCGAGTGAAAATATGCTTCTGGAATGAAGGGGGCATGAAACTTCTCAAAGTGAAGAGAATTTGTCACCAGCACAGGTATGCTTACAAGCACAGGGGCAGGGTGCCCGTCAAACAGGAATGAAATGATAACAGAAGGCTCGAGACTTTGGAGAGAGTAACAGCGGAACAGGTAAGCACACGGGTAAATAAAGGGGCTTATCCTTCCTGTCATGAGTGTCTTAAGTCACAGAAGCAAGACTTCTAATTCTGTCTGACGTGATTCAAAATGAGTCTGTGTGTAGGAAATGTCTTCACAGTTACACATTTTCAACGAGAACGGTGAGGGTAGCTCAGCAGATTCCTGGACTCCGCGGGCGCGATGAAACTCGTGTCCGGTGCGCACCGGTACCGTCAGAAGCCACCCGCAATCCTAAACGAAGTTAAAATAGGCTTCTTAACAATGGTCACGATCCCACAGAACAGTAAGACAACATAAAGGATAAAGAGAGGGAATACACAGAAAAACAGGAAAAATCAAATGGCAGCTCAACACCCTGACGGATCAAAAATGTAGAAGTAAACAGCCAAATAGACTGAAACACACAGATTGTTCAACTAGAGAGAAACCCAACCAGCCCAACCCCGTGCTGCCTACAGGAAATGCACTTCAACTGTAATGACAGAGGCTGCCTAAAAATAAAAGGATGAAAAAAGAGGCATAATGCAAACATTTGTTAAAAAAAAAAAAACAGCGGGGGAAGTGGGAAGGGGGGACAAAAAACAGCAAGAAAATAAAACTAGTAGGTGTAACAATAGTCAGTTACCATGTGCATACTAGAAGGTGACACACGTCACCCCGTATTTCTATATTAAGTGTATATTATATGGATATATATCAAATATGGACTTCAGAGCAAAGACAATTTCTAGGAATAAAAACAAACTTAAGGATCAAAGGATCCACATCTGGAAGACATAAAGATTCTAAGTGTCTACGCATCGAGCAGCCCAGTTTAAAACATAGAAAGAACAAAAGGGGAGAGCTGAGGAGAGATAGACACACCTCAAGTTAAGCCTGGGCTTTCCACGCTTAATCCCGGCAACTGGCGGAGCCACTGGGCAGAGCTCAACCCCCACCGGCCAACAGGCGCAGCCCTTTCCAGCACCCAGGGCACAGTAACAAGGGAGACCCTGCCCTGGGTCCCACCGCAAGCCTCGTCTTACTGAGAAGGATGAAAACCGCACAGGACATGTTCTGTGATCATAACAGAGTCAAACTAGAAATCAACAGCGGGGAGACCGCAGGAGACTCTCCAAATACTTGGAAACTAAACAACGAACTTCTAGAGGAAGGCTCAAAGGGATTTTAAAAATGCTGAACTGAATAAAATGAAAGTACAATATGTCAACATTTCTGGAACACACCTAAGTGAGTGTTGAAACCTGTAGCATTCACTACGCATCTGAGGACAGAGGAGACAACGGAAGTGAGGTCCCCCCTGAAGAGCGGACAAAAAGCGAGGAAAAGAAGCCCAAAGCAAGCAGAATGAATAAAATGATACAAACATGTCTAAATCAGTGAAACTGAAAACAGGAAAGCAAAACAATAGAGCACAGAACTGGTTCTTTGGAAAGATCAATAAAATTGACAAAACCTTGAGGCAAAACTGAAAATGAAGGAAACGCCCAATGGCAGCCACAGAAGGGAATGAGCTGAATTCTACGAGTGAAGCAACGATGTCACTCCAGACCCCACAGACATCAAAAGGCTGAAAAGAGAATGTGGATGGTGGATGTTAGGTGTCGGCATGGCTGGGGCCCAGATATTTGCTGAAACAATATTCTAGATGTTTCTCTGAGTGTGTTTGGCTAGAGAACCCAGAAAGAGACCCACGCCGCTATGTTCGACTGACTTTGATATATCCATGGAGGAAGGACAGACCTTTCAACAAATTGTGCTGGAAACGAGACACCGAGGCAGAGAGCAGGGGGAGGAGGAGGAGGGAGGAAGGAACACCCCCACCCAGGGGTTTCGCCCCATGTGCAAACCTACACTTAAAACTACAAAACTTTTAGAGAACCACAGGGGAGAAAATCTTTGGGATCGAGGACTGGGCAAAAACGTTCGTAATTTACAGCAAAGGTGTGCGCCATAAAAGAAAGTAAGAATAAACAGGGACTCATCACACTAAGAACATCTGCTCAGAGAACCCCTGTAAAAAAGGATGAAAAGACCAGCTGCAGACCAGGAGGAAACATTTGCAAACCACCTAACAAAGGCCTGGCATACAGAATAAACAGTAAAAGAAAATAAGCAGCCCATGTTAAAGATAAGAAAAAGGCATCTGCTCCCGCAGATGGCTCCAGCCAAGAACCTGCCGAGAAGAAAGGCCCCTTCCAGATGTGCCCACAAGCGCTGGGAGACCTGGAATCCCTGGGAAGGAGTCTCGGCCCTCCAGGTGCGCACCGACCCCGGGACCGACACAGCTGTGGGGGCTGAAGGCATAAGACCCGTCCCAGACCGTATCTGTACAGCTGTCTGGAACACAGTTAACTACGCACCTGTCACCGCTTTCAGAACGCTCCAGTCAACGCGGATGAGAACGAAGCATCGAATGCAAAAAAAGTGATCGCGCCGAAAAGAAATCAGAAAAGATGCCAGGGGACATTTCAGTGATGCGCACGTACAGATGTCAGATAAGCATATGCAAGTGAGTCCTTCTCACTGGCCACCAGGGAAATCGAGAAGGTCGATTGTAACAAGGAGAGGGAGTGACAACAGGAGCCGGGACGTGGGAACAGGCCCCTCACACTGCTGCTGGGGGGCAAGCTGGCACAGCCGCTTGGGAAGACAGCTCAGCAATTTGTCCCAAAACGAAACATGCAGCTTCCACAAGGTCCCTGTGCCCTTAAGCATCTACCCCGAAGGAGGGGAGGCTTCTGTTCGCTCCCCACCTGTGTTCGCCGCATTTCTATTGCAATAGAGCAAAACTGGTCAACCTAAGTGTCCTTCAGCGGGGGGAACTGGACTGTGGCCCTCCACAACACGTGTGCTGGTCAGCCACGCAAGGGGTGAGCTGGGAGCTGCCTAGCGAGGCCGCGTCTCCGAGGAGCCACGCTGCGCGAAGGAACAGCCCAGAAGGTGACTTTCTCCGGCAGAGGTCAGATCAGTGCTGTCAGGGACAAGGGGTGGGTGCTGGATGCAGGGAAGGTGTGGCATTGAGGGCACCTGAGCGCTCCTTGCTCTCCATCATCTTCGCTTTGGATGCAGGGACCAACTTGGGTGAGGCAATCATACAGAATTCAGGTGCGCCCTGGGGGAGTTGGGGTTTGGTCAGCCGCCTCTGGCTGAGCACTGTCCACCTACATCCCAAGGAGCTGGGTTCACGTCCCAGGTGGGGGTTGGGATGAACAACTAAAAAAACTAAAAATTAAATGGAGTGCCTCTTCCTCCTCTCCCTGCCTGCCTATTGCCTCCATTCCTGCTGCACCTGTCCTTTAAGATGGAAACATGTACAAACACGCACACACGCACGCCAAGGACAGCCGGAAGGGCCTGTTGATGAAAGCGCCGTCCTGCTTCTGTGAGAACTATTGACGCTGGCTAGCTCCTGGCAGCTGTGGGAGAGGATGCGGTATGGCCAGTGGGTGTGGACTCGTAGGAACAGGCCTTTGGTTAAGCACAAACAGCAGAGGAGAACAGGAAAGAGATCGCAGGTAACACCCAGTTGAATCCATGGGCTCACACATTAGATCTGGGCCAGCACGCGTCCCTCTGCGTTCATCGATCTGTTGGTGTGTGAACAGAGCTCCTGTCTCTACTCTGGAGTGGCGGGGCTGTTTGTAGGGAACGGTGCTCTGCTGTGATTAGGGCAGTGAGATAAAATACAGTGCAAGTTACATTCTAAATCCGGACAAACAAGGAAGCGCTTTCGGAAAAGCGTGTCCCAGGCAGGATGGGAGCTTCTCCGCACTCAGTCTGGCAGGCCTGGTAGTGGCCACAACCCGATGTTGGTCCCACCTGGCAAAGTAGAGAACAGCCAGAACTCAGGCCAGTGTCCCCATACTCCATGTCCACCGGGACCCTGGACACCAGTTAGGCCTGCTCTCACCTGGGCACTCCCTCCCCAAGTTCTGGGTCTTGCCAATCTCCCAGAGGCCGCCCCCTTGGATTTCTGGGTTCTCTCCCTTTGGTCATCCTGTCACCTTCCAGTCTTGCTTCCTCCCTGGGCTCAAGCCCCCTCTTTGCCCTGAGGAGCCCTTGGGCATCTGAGAGGTCTGGCTCTTCCTACAACAGGCCTCTGCTTCACCCGAGGGCCTCTGCCTTACCCCAGGGCCTTTGCTCCACCCCAGGGCTTTCGTGCCTGAAAACTTCCTACTACTCCCTGCACCCCAGCCCCATGAGGTCGCACAGGCCCTCCTGCCACTTACGGTCAGAACCTTTCCACGCTGAGGTTGTCACACCTGCCAGGTGCCCATGGCGCTGCTCTCCCACAGGGCATCCCCCAGAGAAGGTACGTTCTCCTACTATCGCTTCACTGGGTCCCCGACATCCCAAATATTCTTAACACCGCCATCCCCCGTCCACCTGCGAACTCCTCCTTTGTGCCCCCAGAAGGGACAGCTCCACCTACTCATGTCATCACAACTCGCCGCCACCCAGGCCCATCTATGGGATGCTCCCCTAAATGAAGGAGCACACACAAAAGCTGTGGGTTCCTCCCACTTGCCCTCAGTGTCCCTCACCCAGCAGGTGGTGCCACCATCATTCCCTCTCAAGTGGGGAAAGGGAGGCCAAGAGGGCTCTAGGTGGCAGGCCTGACCAAGACCCCTCCCTCCAGTTCTGAGGGTGTCTGGACCCAAACTGGGGGGACCATAAGCATCTGAAGAAGCCTCCCCCCACCATGTGCCCTCGGACAGCCCCGCACCCTTCCCCAAGGGCCGCAGCTCTGGGAGGTGAGGGTGGGCGCTGCCTGAACTTCAGGGTTAGTAGTGCCCCACACAAACCCAGTGTCCCGTGTAGGCCCTACGTCAGAGGGCCCCTCTGTGCACAGAAGGAACCCTTTCTGGGAGAGCTCAGAGGGCAGGCCACACCTGGCTGATCTTAAGGCACAGACAGGGTCGGAGAGGAGACCCTGTAAGCACAGCTGGCCTTTGTGGGCACGGCCAATCTGCTGGGAATGTTTTATCTCTAGCCTGGCTCAGGCCTGGTGACCGAAGGACTCCAGTGACCTACTCCCCAGACATCAAGACTATTTGCTCGCCTCCAGGCCATGCAAAGCAGGCCAGCACAGGCCAGAGGGTCCTGCCCTCCTGGAGGGTTCACTCATGGGGGAGCCGGCCTTGGGAGAGTAATTGGTCCACAGAGAATAGAGTGGGAGGGGGGAGACGAAATGGTCAGGAGCCTCCCAGTAAAGGGAGGGGAAAGGTAACAAGAGGTGAGGGGGAGGTGGCATGGAGGGTGGGGGCTGGAGCAGTGCATGAGGGAGGGCAGGGCAGGGCGGCTGACTGGGGAACTGGTCACCTGGTCCAGGAACAATGGCTTGTTGGTGCAGGAGGGGACAGGGCAGGGGGCTGTCGTTCACCTAGGTAACGACTCTCCCCAGCTTAGGGGGTCCCATGGTGTCCACTGCCCCTCTGCTCGACCCTGCGCGGTGTCTGCACCTCAGGGACGCCGACAGGAAAGGGCTTGCCGTGTTCCGGAAAACTGCATTCAGGACGCTGACACTGGACACCACTCAATTTTCAGTGTCATGGAATATTCTTACTTTGAATTTTCCCCATTTGAAAACGAGAAGACATCCTTAACTCGGGACTGTGTGCAGAGGGGCGTGCCGTGCTGAGCAGCGGTTAGCTCGATCGCCTCCGAAGGACACCGGCCACACGCTGCAGGGCTCGAGTCCCAGTGTGGGGAGGAAAATCGAGCAGTGAACAACTAAATAAAGACAAAAGTACAATGCTTCCTCCTCCTGTCTTCCTTCCTGCCTGCCTGCCTGCCTGCCTGCCTGCCGGCATTCCTGTCTACACCTTCCCTTTGAAAAAAGAACTCTCGTTGGAGAAGGAAATGCAGTCGGCGGGTTCGCACTGGCCAGACGGCTGCCCCGGAGCCCGACCGCAGAGCGGGCGGTGAAAGACCAGGCACTAACTGCGGCCACCGCCCGAGCGCGCGGGGCTCCGCCTGCCGTCCAGACGAGTCGCCGGCCTCGGGACACTGCGCGGACGTGGTCGGCCCGGAGTGATTCGAGGAGGCCGGTTAGGGGGTCTGCGCCTGCGTGGTCGGGCGCGGGGGCGGGGCTGGTGCGCGGGACCTGCGCCGGCGTGGTCGCCTCCGACCGGCACGGGGGCGGGGCCTGGCCTCTGGGTCTGCGCCTGCGTGGTCACCCGACCCCGCCCCGTTAGCGGCTCCTTGGCCCCTGGAGTGGCCAGCCCGGCCGGTCCCCGGGGCGGGGCGCAGCGCGGACACCGCGCCTGCGCGTTCTGGCCCCGCCCCGGCCCCGCCCCCGCGCCGCGCGGGGCTCTGGGAGGGGCGCAGCGTCCGGCGGCGTCGCGGCGGCTGGCGGGCGGACGGCGGCGGCGGCGGCTGAGGCGGCGGCGGCGGGCGGGGGCAGACAAAGCGGCGGCTAATGAATGGGAGCGCGACCGCCCCGCGCCGCGCGTCGCCCCAGCAGGCGGGAGCGCGCGGCCCGAGCCCCGCGCCGAGGTGAGTCGGCGGGCGAGAGCCGGCTGTGCCTCAGCGGCGAGCTGGGGTCCGCGGCCCGCAGCCCGGTGGCGCCGTCGGGGCCCGGCCGAGGCGGGGACCGGGGTGGTCGGGCGCGGTGTGAGGCCGGGCGGAGGCCGCTGTGGGAGCCGGAGTCCGGGTCGGCGGTGGAGCCGGGGCCGGAGCCGGGGCGGGACCGGGTCGGGGCCGGGGCCGGGGCCGGGGTCGGGGCGGGACCTGCGTTGGGGCTGCGGTCGGAGGCCGGTGGACCGGGGTCGCAGTGCGGTCAGGGTCAGTTCGGGCTCGGCCGGGCACCGAGGTCGGCACCGGGCATTGCATCTCGGCCAGGACTCGGGCCGGGGTCGCACCGGGGCTGGGGGCTGGGGGCTGGGACCCGGGGCCCGGCCGGGGTGGGAGCTGCAGGTCGGGAGCCGGGTTAGGTCCCGGCCTGCGTCGGGTCGGGTCGGGTTGGGTCGTGTCCGCGGGGGCGAGGGCAGTGTAGACTCACCCGGCTCGGGGTCGGGTTCGCGCTGGGGCCGGGGATTGGGTCAGGGTGGGGGTCGGGGGTGCGGCGTCCTGTGGCCTCGACTCCGCCCGGGCGCCCCCTCGGCCGTGGTGCGGGACCCCGGAACCCCCTGGCCGGACGGGAGTTTGCTGGCTGGTCACCTCTAGTGGCAGAAGTTCGTGCCGACGCGCCGAGGTTTCCCCAGCCCGGCGCGCGCCGTTTGCGTGCTCGTGCAAAGCGCCCGGCGAGGGGCTCGCTTTCGAGGTGGGGGTGGCTGGCGAGGAGACAGGTGCTAACTGGGTGTCTTTCCTGATGTACTTCGCCCCGGGCCACCGCCGTGAATTGCCTTACAGATAGTGTTTTTAGGATTTTTCTCTGGATGTATTTCATTTTCATTGACGTTTCCGGGAAGACACAGCCTTACCAAGTCTCTGGGAGCAGAGGAAACGAGCTCGTTATTATCCGTGCTTCTGAGACGCTATGTTTCTGCGTGTGAGCATTCAAAGTTCATTCGTGAAACTGAATTAAACTGCACATTGTAATTATCAATCTTTTTCCAGTTTCCGTGGTTTTTCTAGACCCCAGTAAACGCGGAGTCGTTGGGGTACCTGCTTTCCTCCGGCCTTGTGCGCCGCGCACACCGTCTTTTGCATGAGTGAACTGCCTTTCATGTCTGAGTGGCAGAAAGTGGACGCATGCACCCCTCTGGGCCCGTCCCTGCCGGCCCAGAAGAAACTTCTGTGGGGCATTCTCCTGGTCTTGAAAAAGGGAAGTTCATTGTTTTGAAGTTAACGCTGATCAAACCAAGTGCATAGGTGTAAATTCTGTTAAGACTATGGAATGAGGCCAGTTTGCTAGAGCAGCAGGGGCATGCATCCTTGTGACTTTTTCTACAGAAATAGTGATTTTTAGGTTTTATGTACATTATGAGGATAAAACAGGAGTAGCAAGGGAATAGTTGGTGTGTGTTCGTTTATTTATTTTTAAGTGCAGTGAAGCCCAATTTCAATTCCAAATTATTTTCAGTGTGCTCTCGGGAGAGGAGCTGCGGTGGGCGTCCCCTGGGTGCTCCTGGGGCGGGCGACTGCATCTGCTGCCAGGGTTTGCATTTCCCAGGGAGACCGCGCCCGAGTTCAGAGAAGTCTGGACCTCAGAAGTTCCAGAGTGTTCCAGACTCCTCAGTGAGTCTCCTCCATTGGAAGAAAGCACATACTTTTCCCCCCACGTGGTTTTTCTGGGTAAATCCTGCTGTTTGGGGTGTGAAAATCCTTCCCAGTGTCCGCACTCGCATACACGTGTACACAGGCTCGAGAGTAAGTCAAGCTGTGCAGAGATGTCCCTGCACTTGGAGGAAGGTTGTATGTTGCTGGGAGGCTGCGAGAGAATCCTGTGTCTGGGAGGGCGCTTGTCTGCAGCGCTTGTTAGTGAGGAGACCCTGTGTCTGGGTGTCCGATCCCTGCCCGGTCCTATGTAGAAATCAGGGAACCACTGGGACTGGAAGGTGTAGTGACGATGGCCTGTGCCACCCTCCCAGCTCTGTCTGCACAATGCTCTGGCCCAGCTGGCCCGGCTCTTGCAGTGTCCGAACCGGCCTGCACCTCCTTGGGTGTGATGGACGGTGGTGAGGGCCCCTGATGCTCCGTCCCAGCCTCCTGTTTCTTTGAGCGCTCTGCACGGGCAGCCCAGAGTCAGACTGTCCTCCTGCTAGTTATCATTCTGTGAGTCACTGTTTAACCTCAGGTCGTGGCGGCCGAAGCTACAGGAATCCATTGTTCTTATTTACTTCGTGCCTTGCAGAGTTTAGTGCATAAAGTGTCACCTGGGCACTCCTGTGGCTCAGGCGGCTCAGGTGCAGACCATATGAAGCCCACAGACCTGGATTTGGGACCCGGGTTTCAGATAAGTCACAGCGGTCCTCTCACCCCAACCCGGAGCTTTTGGTCACCCACGCGATCCAGGGCTTGGCCTCGCTGTCCCTGTGTCAGTCATCCCACTTTGTACTCTGTGGATGTTTCTTCGTTCTGGAATATCTCAGGTCACTTCCTTGCAAAGTACCTGACATGTCCTTTGGTGCTTTGGAGCTGGACGGCATTGCTAGGAATCAAGAATTTCCTTCTCCTTTCTTCGGAGGCAGAGGGGTTGGGAGGGCGGTGCAGTCTACTCCACATGCGCCTTCTTTCCATTCTGTACCTGCCCTGAGCCTCCTGCACCCAGGTCGCTTAGAAGGAAGGCCCACGAGGGCCCCCCGTTTGACCACTGAGAGGACAGTGTTGCCTGGGACAGAAATTCAGGAGGTGAGGACACAGGTGAGGGCAAGAGGACCCCTGTTCTTAGAGAGAAATGGCATCTTAGTCCCACCCTAGGGAATCTGGGGTTGAAGTCCTGGAGTGAGGCAGACCGGACGGTGTTCCACTGACTTTCTGCTCCCTACTCAGGAGCCCCTAGTCTGTGCACAGGCACTGCTGGCAGTGCCCAGAGCGGGCAGCGGGGTGGCACCCCCATGGCCCATCGCGTGCTGGGTGAGGGCCTGGGCGCTCGATTGTGGCCTCCAGGTCTTTCCTTCTGCAGACCGCCAGTGTCTGTGGGGCCTGCCTGCAGTCTGCCTGCTGTGCGCTGCTCTGGGGCGGCTCCTGTGTCCGAGACCACGGCCACATCCTTCAAAGACGCTTCCAGCAGTTTCCAGCCACATCTCAGACCTGTTGCTGGTGGGACAGCCCTACACCCCAGGGAAAGGTAGGTGGCGAGGGTGCTGGTGTTGGGTAAAAGGGACCCACACACAGAACACACAACAACCCACATCGCCCTGGTTTGTGATCCAGAACATTCCAGGGACAGCACAGGACCAGCTGATCTTAACGGGGTCTGTGGGCTCGCGTTGGAGTGTGTGTGTTTCTCGGGTAGCCTTATCCTGGTTTCTGAGCATGTCTTGTAGAAATGGCTCTGGTTCTAGGCTTCCAAAGTTTAGCCCTGCCCTGCTTCTGCCTTCCTGCCACCTTCGGGCTCTGTCTCCGCTTACTGGCCAGGCGACATGTCTGCCTCCTGCAGGGTTTCTGGTTCTCAGAGGTGATACTGTTGGCACCTGGAATGTCTCAGCGTGTTCAGTGCTCTCGGATGCAGACCAGCTCTCCATGTGCAGCTGCTGGGCACGTGGCTTCCCAAGGAGCCAGGCGGGCGCGCCGCGTGGCCCCGGTTCTCACGGCACACAGCTGCTCAGCACGTCTCCTTCGGGAAACAGCACCCTTTGCGGCTGCAGGCTACGGGGGAGCTGGAGGGACGGTCGTGGCGCTCTCCGTGCCCGCCACCAGGACCCTTGTTCTGGCCTCGCCCCCTCTGTCCACCAGGTGCTTCTCAGAGGACGTCGCACGTGTCACAGCGTTCCACCTCAGTGTCCTTTTCTTCCAGGAAGAGCAAAAGGAGATTCGTGTCTAGACCCAGCGCTGCCCACGGAACTGTGACCGTTGTGTGGTCCAGGGCCGCCGCTGCAGGGTTCCTGCTGCCAGCCGTGTCCTCAGTGACTGCTGTTGCCAAGCCAGGGTTCCGTCTAGGTCACCGCACTGGTGGGCGTCTCTCTTACTCTAGAGCCGTGTGTCGTCCCCCCCCTCCCCTGCTGCCAGGTTTTTTACGACGTTGAGTTTGACGACACTGGGCCAGTAGTCTGGTGCTTGTCCTGTGCTCTGGGTTTGTTTGCCAGGTCGTTAACTAGTTCTGCCGCCCCACGCATACTGTCTGCTCCCTGCTGGGGAGGCCTGGGCCAGTGCCAGCAGGGTCACGTGGGTGATGCTGGGCGCTGCTGCCGCCGCCGCGCTCAAAGGCTTCCCACCGGCACTGGCACTGCTCCCTGGGGCTGTCGTTCAGCTGTCCCCTCGTCCTCTCCTAAGAGGGCAAAAGCGGGGCGCCCACCCCCGCTGTTACCGCTTCTCAGAGAAGCAGTTGAACCTTCACTCCTGCTGGCAGATGTTTTGCCTTTCCCTGAACATCAGTGCGGAATGACGGATTCTGATAAGTTCTTCGGTCTTGCTTTTCCGTTCAGATGGTCGTGAGTTGATTGGCCAGGAGCCCTGCACAGCTGGTGCTGGGTCAGACTAACCTTTTCCGCAGACCTGCTCCGGACACTTGTGCTGGGCGCTTGGTCCTCCCTTGTGCACAGACAGGTGTACAGACGCCCACGCCCACATCAGGGGTCTTGCTGTGCGTGGGCCTGGCCACCGTTACGAGCACCTGTCTGGTGGGCGGAGCTAAGGGTACAATTTTTAAATGTCACGGTTTCATGCTAGTATTTTCAATACAAACAAGACTGTGGTTTGGGGCGTGTGCTTTGTCTCAGGTGGCTGAGGTGACTGCGGTGTGGACCATGTAAAGCCCATGTCCAGGGTGTGGGTCGGGAGTAACCAACATAAATAAATGGAAATGCTCTTCCCTTCCTTTTTCTCTTTAAAAGTAAACAAAACTATATGGTTTTATACTTACTTCGATTTTCAGAAGTTATGTCTTTTTCTTGTCTAGAATTATCCTGATTCTTAATGCTATTGGTCTGATAGTTTTATGCTAAAATATAAAATAGGTTATGAAATTTCTATTTTGTGTTACTACTACTAACGAAACTACACAGTAGAGTTTTGGGTATTTTTAAAGTTCTTTTTCTCTTCAGTGCATATTCTGTTTAGGATGAATAAACTGTTTTAAAGCCATCTTCTGACTAATATTCTTTTATCTGTGGTTATGGTGCCCATTTGATAGACAATTAGGTTTTTTGCAGATTTGGATTTAAACTTTATGTTTTGTCATGGCCTGGTGACTTAACTAAATGTGCTAGTCACAGTCCACCTGTATTTCAGGGACCAGGGTTCGTGGCTCGGTGCTGCGGGGAGCAGCCAAGATAAACAACTAAATATATAAAAATGATGCTTAAGTGTTTTTATTTTTATGTACAACGCAATTACTTGATTCAGAGTCAAAATTACATGAACGGTGTGTCCATGGATGCATCCGTCCTCCCAGTGGCTGTTGGCTGTGAGGGGCTGCAGGGAAAACCCGGGGAGGATGCTGTTAGTTTCTGATGGGGGGCCAGGGTCTCAGGCTGTCCCTCAATGGATCCATATTTCCCAGGGTTAACAACTTTTTAAAGGAAAAGTGTAGGCGGGAGTGAAAGCAAACAGGCAGGCAGGAAGAAATATTTATTTAGTGGTTCACACTGGTTGTTTCCCCTGGACCTGGCACTCAAACCCAGGGGGATGTGGCCTGCTCCTTCAGAGGTGGTTGGCCTAACCCCTGCTCCACCAGGGTGCGCCTAATTGTTTTCTTAAGGAAAGGTGTAGCAGGAATGAAGGCAAGCCGACAGCCAGGTGGGAAGAGAGAGGAGGAAGCAGTATTTTATTTTTATTCAGTGGTGCATCTTGGCTGTTTTCTCCACCCTGGGAAGCAAACCCAGGTCCTTGGAATGCATGTGGACGACACTCTGGGCCAGAGGTGGTGGATCTAACCCCTGCCCCACCAGGGTGTGCCCTGTAAATGTAATTTGGGCCCATGTTTCCCAATCCCCTCTGCACGTCCCAGCATTTTGTCTCCTCACGGGTTCTCCACAGAGGATGCCACCACACTATCAGTGTGGTCCTTGGGTCCTTTGCAGTTTGACCTGCTGGGAGCTGATGTCTTAGAGTCAGTTTCATTTAACATGCTTCAATTCAGTTTGAATCTGAGAAATGGAAAATAAACTTTACTATGTTGGATGTGTTTGGGTGTGAAAGTGCTGGGACCCGCTTGGTGCTGGAGAGTCGCTGAGTGAGACTGGAGCCTTCCCCGTGGGTCACAGCGACACTTTTCTTGCACCACCAACACTGGGAAGATGGTTTCTTGTCCTTTAACTACAGAACAGCAGTAGCTTCTCCAGCAGAGTCAGAATATACGTCTTAGGTTGAAAACATTCCCTGTGTTTGCAGGGTTTTTTAGCCAATAGAAAGGAAACCTTAATTAACTAGCAACCCTTTTAAGTTTTCTTGGATTTGAAACTAAAAAATATGAAACGAACTCCAGAAGATCTGGTCTATTCGCCCGTTTCTGCATCTTCCCTCCTCCCTTGTCTCCAGCCTTTGTCATTTGAGGACGTGTCCTTGGGTTCTGTGTGGCGCACTTGCATTGCTGGTCCCCACGCAGGAGCCACTCTAGTTGGGGCTGGGGACAAGAGCCCAGGATAAAGCCCTGCCCCACGCGTGTGAATAGGTGGTTTCCTCTTTCAGGGGCAGCATTATGTCCAGAGTTTGGGGGTAGGTGGCAAAAACCAAACTCCGAGATCGACTTCCAGATGGTGACTTGACAAGGATGTACTTTCGGGTCGTTCCCCACAGACATCAAAAAAACAAAAATAAATAAAGGACCTATTTTCATGAGACAAACACCAAGCAATAGCTGGCACTTCAGCTGGAGACGAATTGTGTGATGACTAATGGTGGATGAGGACACCCGGCGCGGCTCTCAGCTAAGCCACTGATCTGGATTTGGGATGGTGCTCGGGGATCTCCAGACGCATGGTGGGCCAGAGGCTAGGGATTTCAGGACCAGCTGCAGAGGCAGCGAGAAGCGGAACCAGTGGGGTTGAGATGCAGAGCCATGGAGGGCTAACTTGAGAGGGGGTGAAAGGAGAGCCAGCACACTGGGAGTTGAGCTGGAGCCCGCACAGAGAAATTGCACTGGGCACAGCCATAAGCAAAAATCAGCCAAATCAAACCCTCCCACACCATTTTGCACCAGATCCTGGGATCCACTGAGCGGAATCGCACCCATCGCATATCTGCCCACTGGAATCCCGCCCATCGGGTGCCCCACCCCCTGGATTACAGCCAGAAGGCAGTCCCAAGCCTGAACGCTACCCGCTAGCTCGCCACCTTGTGGGTAGAGGCAAACCTGCAGCCTGACTGCCAGTCCTGAGCAAGTCAAACCTACGCAACGCCGGGGACACTGAACCCTCAGAAATACAAACAGAATGCTGAATAGAGCAAAGACAGAGAAATATATGTGAAATGATGGATCCGATCAAAACCCAGGGGAAAATCTGAACACAGCAGACTATGTAAATTACCTGAAGAGGAATTCAGGGCAACAGTGATTAACACATTCATGGGAATCCAGGAATCAGTAGAGGCAGTAAACAGGAATGTCAGGAAACGAAGAGAAGAATTAAAACAAGACATCAAACAGGTAAGAGACATGACGGCTGAATTAAAGAACTCAATAGAGGGACTCAGCAATAGGATGGATGAAGCTTCCAATAGAATCAGTGATCAGGAAGACAGGAGAGAGGAACTCAATCAAGCCAACCAGCGAAGAGATCAAACAATTCAAAGAACGACGACAGCATTGGAGGCTTCTGGGATAACATCACAAGGATCAACATTCGCATCACAGGGGTCCCAGAGGAAGGGGGGGTGCAGCAACCATATCTGAAGAAATAATAGGTGAAAACTTACCCAATTTGAAGAATGAAGCAAGTCTCCAATTCCAGGAAGCTCAACAAGTTCCTAATAAAAGAAACCCAAACAGAAATACACCAAGACACATCGTCATAAAAATGTCAAAAATACAAGATAAAGAATAGTAAAAGCAGCCAGAGAAAAATGTATCACAAACAGAGAAGCCCCAATAATATTGTCAGCAGACTTCTCAAATGAAACTCCACAG
Organism: Solenodon paradoxus; assembly: GCA_004363575.1. Taxonomy (NCBI): domain Eukaryota; kingdom Metazoa; phylum Chordata; class Mammalia; order Eulipotyphla; family Solenodontidae; genus Solenodon; species Solenodon paradoxus. The sequence continues at coordinate 20,225 of RJWH01007178.1, read as the reverse complement.
GCCAGAAGGGAATGTCATAAAATTTTCAAAGTGCTGAAAGAAAAGGATTTTCAACCTAGGATACTATATCCAGCAAGATTATCATTCAGAACTGAAGGAAGGATAAAAACCTTCTGACAAGCAAAAGTTAAAGGAGTAAATCACCACAAAACCAGTTTTGCAAAAAATATTAAAGAATGCTCTATAAAGTGTAAAGAAGCCACACGGAAAAACAGTAAGACAGAAATGTTAAAAGTGGGGAGAAAGAGAAGAGAACAAAATTGTGGGTAGTTAGAATGAGTGGAAGACTAATATGCTTTCAAATAAAATTAGGAATTAAACATAGAATTGTGAATGCTAACTTCAGGGTAACCTCGAAATATATCCCCAAGGAGAAAGTGGAGAAGAAAACAAAAGGCAAAATCATGAAAACATAACTGCACCATCTGACCTAAGAGATAGAGAACAAAGTTATCATCTGGAGCAACACACAAAAGACAAATTATAAAATGATACTATGTAGCTATATATCAATAATCACCCTAAACTTTAATGGACTGGACGCACCAGTCAAATGACACAAGAGTAGCTGAATGGATGAAAAAGCATCAGCCAACCTGCTGCTGCATCAGGAAACCCACCTTCTTCCAGAAGATAAACAAAGACTCAAAGTCAACGGCTGGAAGACAATCCCACAGTCGAGTGGCAACCACAGACGAGCAGGAACAGCTGAACTCATCAGATGAAGCAGACTTCCAAGCAGAAGCATACAAAAAGACAGAGAGGGACACTGTGTATTGATTAAAGGGTCAATCCAGCAGGAAGACATAACACTTATTAACACATATGCACCAAATGGAGGAGCATCAGAATATATGAAGCAAGTATTATTAGACCTGACGAGAGACATCGACAGCAACACAATAATAGTGGGGACTTCAACACCCCAGTTACAATGATGGTGAGATCGACCAGGCAGAAAATTAACAGGGAAACAGCCACTTTAAATGACCATCTGAAGCAGACAGGTCTAATAGAGACCGATCACTTCACCCAACAACTACAGATTTCACTCTCTTCTCAAGCGCACATGAAGGAATAAGGGATTCGTTAGGGATTCGTGTATTTAATCATCAAGCTTGACAATGTGCCTCTGATAGCTAATAATGGATATAAGTGAAGATAGGTCTTAAGTTTACATGGAGAGGTAAATCCAAGTGGAAGAAGGATGGGACTTTGTATTTAATTTTAAAAATACATATTTAATTTGAGAGCTAAAAATATATGATCAGTGGAAATTTGAATGTATTGAAAAATCAAGTCTTGGAGAATTAAAATTGGCAGGCAATTATTTTTAGGCAAAATATTTTAGGCAAAATAATTGAACTGTTAAAAAAAAAGGACATTTTAAATGTTTTCAGCTTCTGCCTATCACTAATAAAGATGCTGTGAGTGTTCTTACAGAAAAAAAAAACAAAAACAAAAAACCAAACTATCATAAAAGATGATCCAGTGTGGCACGCCGTGGGGGAGCAGTAGTTAAGTCATTCACCTACATAAGAGCACCATGTCCCCCTGGGTTTGAGTCCCTGGTCTGCGGAAGTAATCAGTGTGAACAACTAAAGAAAGAAATAAGATAACAACTTAAAAATGATCAAAATGCCACAGGAACATAATCTTTTGTAAACCGAAAGCTAACAGACCTCTTTTTCATTGCTAAGGTGTTGGGGAAACAAGGTTTTCTTTGGAAGTTAACTGCTAAGCAAACGACAGCTTTTTTCCTACACGAGAGACCGCATTCATTTATGATCTAAAATAGTGTGCTGCAGAGAATTTATAACCAGAAAGTTGTGCGTAGTGGCTACCAGTCCGTGTGGTAGACATTTGCCAGGCTGTGGGCATGCGCTCACACCAGGCTTCCCTCCTGCTGGGGGATCCCCGTCGTTCAGAAGTCACCCCCGCCTGTGACCTCGGGGTAGGTGCGTTCTGGGAGCATGCAGATGGTTGCTATGGTGGGTGTGTTGGTGATTTGTCATTATTTAACTTTTTTATTGTGAAATACAATACATAGAAATGCACATCTCGATGACTGTCCCCTGGTGAGACCGGCTGTTGTCACCACCACCAGGTCACAAGATGGACTCTTGCTCTGTGTGCTCTGCTGCTGAGTGGGAGCCATGTCCTAACTTCTGCCACCAGAGTTGGCCAGGGTGCTTGGTGCCCTGCTCTGGAGCACTGTATGCTTGCCGACTGCGGTGACAGTTTCTTGTCATGCTGCATGGTCTCGTATTGCTTGGGCGGAGCACAGGGCCTGTCCCATCAGGAACGCACATCTCTGTGCAGACACAGCCCCGAACATCCGTCTTGGCATTTGCTGCACGTGTGCAGTATTTCTGCTGGACACATAGCTGTGAGGGCTTCGTGGGGTGACGCTCCATGTGAGCCTCCCTTCCACTAGGTGACAGACGTTTCTCCAGGGTGTGTGCTCTGATCTTCGTCACATCTGTGGGGTCTTGTTTGATGGGCATATGTTACTGCGGCTTTGGCCTGTGTCCCTGAGATGTGACTGAGGTCGGGCACGTCCCTGTGCGGAGAGCCCTCTGGGCCGCGCCTCTGCAAATCTGGCCATTTTTCTGAATTGTCTCCTACTCTGACACTTGCTTTTTTTTTTTTTTTTTTTTTTAAAAAAACTCAATGATGCTTCTTAAAGAACAGCTTTTTCTTAAGTTCCTTAATTTTAAGATGGCCTGGCCGCTCCACCTTCCCTTTATGGTTCGTCCTTGTCTGCTCTAAATCACGCTGATGAGGTGTTTCCTATATTCTTTGTTGTTTTGCCTTTAACTGTCAGCCCCCGAAGTAAACGTGGGGGCAGAGTGGGCTAGGGGTATAGTGCCCTTTCCTGTCTATAGGTCTGATCGTCTGGGCTCTGCTTACCTCAGAGCCCCCCACTGGCCGCACCCCCACAGCGAACCCAGCGCCAGTCTCTGCGCTGGGCCCCGGCACCCCGGGCTGCTGGGGTCACGGTCAGGCCCTGGCGCCAGCACCGTAAAGCCCTTGGATTGTAATCTCACAATGGTTTTTAGTTTTTATTTGAAAAGGTAGCACACATACAGAAATGGCAAGAAATAAAGACGTGGCTCGATGAGTTGCTGTAAGGTGGACAGGTCTCTGTAACCTCGCTTGGGTCAGAAGGAAAATGTTGCTGACTGCGCAGTCCTCCCACGTGCCCCTCCCAGTCACCTTTCCTTCCTGGCCGGGCACCCGTGCAGTGACCTGCTGCTGCTCTTTATAGGTTTATGGCTGAATCGTGGACCCTGAAGGGAGGGAGTGTTTTACCTGGTGTTTCCTCTAGTGTCCCCGTCTCTTAAATGAGGTCATCCTGCACTCCCCAAGGAAGGTGTGTGGAGAAGCCAGGTGGCTGGGGGACACATGCTTCCAGTCCAGACCTTGCCCCACCATCCCTCTGGGTGGTTTCACGTGTTCTTTTGTCCCTGGTTTCCTGTAACCCGGGGTTGGATCTGGAGCTTCAGGTTCGTGGTTGACTTCTGGTAAGACATTCACGGGGGTGGGCTGTGGGCTCAGCGATGGGCAGCCCACAGTGTGGTCACACACGTCAGTGTGTAGAAAGGTGGAGCGAGGACCGGCTCTGTTACTGCCTCAGTGTTTACTAGCACAACCTCTCCCAGAAAATAATCTGTCTACGTGCTCGCTGGTGTCGTGTCGTAGTCCACGTAGAGACACAAAGGAAGTGCTCGATTCTTACCAGTTCTCCCAGTAAGGAATCACTTTCCTGTCTTCCTCCAAAGGTGACCGATTGAGGATCTTGTTTTGCTATTAGGACCTCATAGAATGAGCCTTTTTTAAAAAAATGAGTTTTAGTGTGTTATTATGATCCTTATCTTCAGATCACCTTGTTTTAGACAGTGGGTGTCTTTACAGTTGGCTTTAAGGGTCTGCCCGCCATGGCTCAGCAGCTCAGGTGCAAGTTGGCTTGTAGACCTTTCAACACAGTTGCAAGACTCCCACAAAGGTTTCTTGCTGTCTGGTATGCAAGGTGTTCTAGGCTCATCCTGTATCCTTCCTGCCCCCGACCAGGAACAAGACGTTTCTTTGAGAAGCCTGGGGTTTAGTTTTGTTTTCATTTCCCTTTTTTTTAAGAAAAGGTGCCGGGATTTCTCTCTGTGAGAACAGGGGAGAAGGAAGGAGGCCACGAAAGATTAAGAAAGACAAGAGACTAAGGTGGAGTGAAAGCAGGGTCGGGGGTGAGCAGTCTCTGAGAACTGTCACCCCAAGCATCTGACTCCTTGCGTATTTATTATCATTACACAAGGAAGTTGTTCTTCGAAAAAGCTTAAGATATAAATCATATTTTTACAGCCGTTGTTCACAGAGCTGAGGTCACGCACAAAAGGCTGTGCGCACAGTCACACAGTGTCTGAGGTCACCGGCTAACTTTTAACTTCTTGCTAAGTTTCAGCAGTACGTCAAACCCCTCCAGCAAGGTTTTCCTGGCTGGCGGGCACCCGGCGTCCCAGGCACCAGGTTTCTGTTTCACCGCCAGGGCATTGATTTATCCAAACTAAGCTTTTCCCTTGTTCACCGCAGAAACATACAGGCAGGAATGAAGGAGAGTGGGCAGGGAGCAGGAGAGAGGAGGAAAAATATTTTATTTTATTTAGCTGTTCGTCTTGGTTGTTCCCGTCTGTCTTGGGTCGTGAGCCTAAATCCTTGGGATGTGTGTGGATCAGGGCTGGCCAGAGTCCACAGACTTAACTGCTGTTTCACGAGGACGCTCCAAGCCCAGGTCCTTTTTCAAAGCCACAGTCTTTGTTTTGTGTGCTCAGTGGTACTGGTTTCTCACTGTTTCTGAGTCGTTGCAGTGGATAGAACTAGGGTGTATACTCTGTTCAACAACTGGAGAACTTTTTCTGGACTTTTTTGTTCTCCTGTCTACACTGAGAATCCTGGTTCTCAAGGACGGCGATGAGTGGGCTGCAGTGCTAAGCACGCAGGTGCCGTCTCTCTCCTCCGACACCTGCCACACCGGCCTGGCGGCGCTGGAGAAGCTGCAGCGTTTCCCACGGGCTCTGCACTGAGAACGTGCTGCTCCCTCCCACCCTGCTCTTCAGTCTGAGTCCTGTAAGTAAACAGTCTTTGTCAGTGTGTCTCTAGACTTTTCGGCTGAGATTTGTTGTCTCGTCTGTTTTTCAGGAAGTGTCTGGCTCGTTCCCAGGGATTAAACGTGGAAGGGGCTGCAAAGGATTGAGAAATGGAAAGAAAGAAGAAGACCGAAGTAGAAAAAAGTGGGGTCAGGGGATGCACTATTGGGGAACTGTCACTCCAAATAGCCACTCCGAGTCACTGACTCCTCTCATATTCATTGTCATTACACAAGGAAGTCATACACAGAAAAAATGTAAGAAGTAAATCGGCCAATCTAACAATCATTGTTTACAAGGTGATTTTACATTTAAAAGGTTTAATTAACTACCCGGCTCTCGGCTTCTTCCTGAGCCTCAGCGGGAACAAAAACCTCCCGCCAAGCTTTTCCTTGCCGGGTGGATACCTAGCTTTCCAGGTGCCCGGGTTATTGTTTTTCCCCCCGAGGCACTGATTATCTAAACTAAGCTTCCTCTTTATTGATCCCAGCAAGGAAGGACGCATGGAAAAATATTTCCTGCGTTCTTGCTCGCTGATCATAGTTTTTCTGTGTCCTTTATACTTGAAAGTCAGTTTGACAGGATATAAATCCCTGGCTCATATTTTCTTTCCTAGAAAGGTTATGTTGTCTCTTCCAGCATAAAACATTGCTGTCAAATTCAAGGCAGTTCTGTGTTCTTTTTCTTATGAGCATTCGCTTTTCACCTGAGCGCCCTGCGTGCCAGCCAGCCATTGTTCTTGGCGCACCTTAGTGTTCGTCGCTTAGCGTGGCTTTTCTGGACTCTACGCTATGCTCTTTGATACTACTTCGTATCTCAGTTTTCATTTCAGGAACGTTCTTCAGTTTTCCCTTTGCCCCTCCTGTGGGGATGCTCTGATTATACGCATATTGGATCTTCTCTACTGATCTTTACATTGGTCACTTCTCCTGACTCTCCTTTATCCCTTCATTTCTGTGTCATTGAAAACAATTCTTCCCCCTTCTGTTTATCTTAGGTTTAATTTCCTCTTATGTTCCTTCTAGTTTAGCCTTTGTTCTTGAAATTACTTTTTTTTTTTTTTCTTTTAAGGAAGACAGGAAGGAAGGAAGACAGGAGACGGAAGCATTTGTGTGTTCATTTTTGGTTGATAATATTTTTCAGGTCTTCATTTTCCGGGCTGATTTTCTGTCTAGTTGCTCCAGCCAACCAGTCTTCACATTTGCTGATTCTGTCTTCTGCTCACCTCGAGCCTTCTAGTGAACGTGTCACCCTCACACATTTCAGCACCATAATTTCTGCTTGTGTCTCTTTCACGGTCTGTATTGATTTTATGTTTGGTTAGATGTCATCACTCTTCCCTTAGCTTCCTTGTCCATGGTGTCCCATAGCTCTTCCATAGTAACTGGTTTGAAGTCCAGCCTCTGGGCCCCCTCAGGGATAGTTTCTTTTAACTATGTTTTCCCTTGTGCTTGGGCCATACTTTCCTGCATGTCTTGTGATGTTACTGGTTTTGTTGAAGACTAGACATCAAGGTCAGTCTGAGGAGAGGTGGGGGTGGCCTCTCGAGTCCTTTCCTGGGCTCATGCACAGCCATAGGCCCCAGGTCGCTGTCAGGGATTTTCAGCGAGCTCCCTGTCAACATCTTGTTCCCAGATCAGACTTGTGAGCCTCTGGCCTTACTCTTGTCTGCCCCACTTGGTCATGCAGCTTTAGGCTGCTGTGCTGGTAGGAAGCTGCTGCTCTGTTTCAGACGGCATCCTGGGGAAAGGGCTTTCCACACAGCTCAGACTGGGTCACAGCAATGCCCGTGAGTGGGGCTGTCCCAGGGACCTGTGATACAGGTCAGTGGTGACAGTGTCTGAGAGAGTGCGGCTTACTGGGGCGCTGCACATGTGGTGGCCATACCCACCTCAGTTTGCGGGGCCCTGGGGGGAAAGGATGATGCAGACCCCATGCCACTGCTTTCTGTGCTTATGGTGTGGCGGGTTGACAGGTTCCCACGGCCACTCAGGACCGCGACTTGCTTTCTCAGATTCCCTGTCCCTCTCCCTCCACTGTCTGTCCTTTCTTCCCGTTTCCTTTTGTCCCCCGGCTGTCCAGAAGTTTCTCCTCCATGCGGTCAGTGCCCTGAAAGGACCTTCAGCTTGCTGCAGGGCTCCAGCCTCTTGGGACCTCCCCCGCGACCCGGTGCTCACTGCCACTGTCCTGCAGAGCACCCCTCCCGAATCCAGGGTCCGGCGGGGAGAGAGCAGCGTCCCGCGCGCCGGGGCCTTCTTGCTTCCCCACTGTACAGCCACTAGTGGGCCCCGTGGGCCGGCCTCTGCTGGCCTGCTCTGGTCTGGAGGAAGGACACGCCTGCGGGTCCTGTTCTGCCGCTGGGGCCCTCTGTGAGGCGGTGGTTTTGCTCTTCTGGTTCTGTGCTGTGTGGCCGACGGACACGCGGACCTGTTCCAAGCAGATAAGATCCGAACACTGGAGACAAAGTCCATGGGAAACGGGCTCGACGCTTGCTCGCGTGTCCTCCGGTCTGAGGACAGCTGTGTTAAAGGAAAGGCAGGGCAGACAGGAAGAGGGGAGGAAGGCACACGGATCCAGCTTGGTTAGCCGTCCACCTCGGTGGCTTCGGCGCCCGGGACGTGCGGCCTGCGCTGCGCAGAGCACACCGCAAGGCGTGCGTGGGGACAAAAACGTCCGCCCGGAGTCCAGCCGGGAGCCTGGTGCGGCTCGGCTGGCCTTCCAGCCACGTTTGCACGACACTTGTAAGTGGGATCCGGGCTTGCGGCCGCTGAGCAAACACCTTACAAACGACACGGGGCCTGGACGCGCCGGGGGCTGGCTGGAGACTGGCTGGAGACTGGACCGCGCGGCTTCAGCGCGCAGGGGTGGCGCGGGGCGGGGCGGGCGCCGCTCTGCGTCTGTGCCGCCGGGAACGCACGCAGCTCCGACCCCCGACATTCCCGTGTGCTTTGACGGTTTTAGCCCCGCTCATGCCCAGGACTCTTTCAGCTGAATATGAGTGACGGTTTGGCTGTGATTTTTTCAGAGCTTCGAAGAGATGTTTCTTTGTCTCAGGCTCACCTCGTGCCCCTTGACAAGTGGGCAGTGCGCCTAATCGCGCTCCTTGGCATAAACAAGCCCTCCGGAGACGCGACAGGCCACAGAGGGCCCCCGCGCCGCCGTCCTGTCTCACCTGTGTCCACTCAGGTGTTTCGGGTCCTGTTTCATCAGCATATTCCAAGGCTTCCTGAAAAGACGGGATTCTTTTAGACGTTCCATCCACGGCGCTTCCATCACACCTTAGAGTAAATAGTAAGTCACTGCACATCAAGTGTTAACTCAGGACTCGCGTCTCCCACTCGCTCTGAACATTGCTCCTGGGCGGTGTGCGAGTTCAAATCACGTCTCAAGTATTTGAGTTTCTTGTTAAACAAACTGGCTTGGTGTCTGGAATGTCCCACAGCCTGGATTTTGCAGAGTCCATTTCCCTGGTGCTGTTTAAACGTGCCTCTCGGTCCCTTATGATCGGTGTCGCCATCAGCGCCTATCCCCGTGCCCGCTGGTGCTCGTCCTGCTGGGTCATGGGTTCCGGGTCTCGGTGCTCCCGGCCCTGCGTCTCTGGCACCTGCGCCCTGCGCCCGTGCTGCCTCCACGTCCTCGGGTCGGGAGAGCTCTCCTCAGACCACTGTCGTGTAGTTTAAATGAGATCGTGCCAGGTGAACCCCAAAAGACTGCCCCTCAGAAATATTCTGCAAATATTGGCGCTTACCATCCTCACCCCCCACCAATCCCCAGAGTACCTTGGGGGGGTCCACCGGGATGAGGTGTGTGCTGGAAGCAGGACAAAGCCAGTCTCTGGCCCTTGTGCAGAAATTAGAAGGCGAGGGGAGGCTGTGCGGGAGCGGGTGCCCACCCAGAGGCAGAGCAGGGTGGGGGCGGCCCCTCCGGGGCCTGTGCTACACGATGGCCGTGTCTTCTGCGGATAAGGGCCATTTTCCTCTCCTCCTCCTCGTCTGGGCCCCTCAGGACTGCTGGACAGACTGGACTGTGGGACACCACGTCTGCGCTGCTCAGCGTGACGCTGCCCCCCACCCCCCAGGTTACCGAGTGTCTGACCAGAGAGAACAGCGGTGCAGCTCCGTGCTTCCCTCCTGTTTTCCCGTGACCAAGCCCACTTCTCCGTGGCCGGGAGCTTTAATGTACACAAAGAACTTACGAAATGCTGCCCAGGCCGTTCTGTCACATCCTCGCTGGTGTGGGTCTGAGGGAAGCTTCGAGTCACGTTTCAGAGGAACGTGGGTGAGAAAAGCAGTCGGTCGTGGCGGCCCAGCCTCCATGTGGGGTCTCCTGGGCTTTCTCGAGCTCCAGGCTCCTCCCATGTGCGACCCGGGCCTCGTGTGGCGGTGCGGGGACGTGCGTGGGCCAGAAACGTGCCATCGGGCTGATCCCCCGTTGATGTCGATTGTGGTAAAGTTGGTTTCCTGAGACGTGGTTTCCCCTGAAGTTGGTTTCCAAGAGCGTGTCAAGGTTTGGGCTCACGGGACCTGAGCTTCTCCGTGGAGCCGATGCAGGCCGTCTGCGTCGGCCCCCCTCCCGGAGCGAGTGTCCAGCTCATCGGAGATGCTGCATGTAGTGTCATGAAGTCGTCATAGACCTTGCGCTTCCCCTTTCAGTCTGTGAGGTGTGTGCCTGTCCCCTTTCGTTTTTCATATTGTGAATGTCCACTCCGCTTTTCTCTAATCCGTGTAAAAGTGTGTCAGATATTGATCTTCCCAAAGAACCAGTGTTTTGTGTCATTGGTCCCCCTCTTAACATCTCGTTGATTCCCCATCTTTATCGTTTACTTTAGGAGTGAATTGCCTTCTTCGTGATTTTGTTTCTTTGCTGCTTGGCTTACTATAGGAGTGTTACTTGTTTAGAGTATTTGGGTTTCCCAGACGCCTGTCATTTTCCTGTTGATTTCTCACTCGCTTCCCTTGTCAGAGGCTGTTCTGGGTTTGATTGCTTTTTCCAGATGTATTGAGATGGACTTCTGCTGTCCAGAGAACTCTGTCCGGGTGACGGTTTAGTGTGTGCCAAAAAAATAATACGTACTGTTGTGGTTAGACTGTTCCAGAAACGGGATTAGGTCACGTTTGGTAATAGCATTTAAAGCCTCATTTTTCAGCAGAGGAAGCAGTTTTCATTCATGTTTTGTTTTCCCCCAGCCCTAGGTCTCAAACCCGGGTCCTCGCGCTTTGCAGCCACCAGGGTGCGGTGTCACTGGGATTTTCATGGGGACTTCATGACAGAGGCCCCATCAGTCATGAACTGACTCGGTAGATGGTTCTAAGTGTGGGCTCAGGAGGCCTGAACAAGAGGGCCGGCCTTTCCGGTCCCCCGAGGGGAGCTGGCCTGCCCTTGGCTTGGCTCTGTGGGACACACCCTACCCCCACAGCCAGCACGAATGCAGCATCAGTTCCCTGACGCCCCTCTGCCGGTGTCATGCGGGCTGGCTGAGCCTCTGTCCCGCCGGTGCCCTCGGTTTGGGCCTGCCTGTCTTTCCGTGCACGTCATACCTATGTCGCGCCCTGGCTGACGCGCTGCCTCCCCACACTGCTCCAACTCATGGCCCGTGGCGGGCATGCGTGGTGGCAGGACGGGTGAGCCATGACTTCCCAGCTGGCGCGGGTGCCTGTCCCCGCTGCCTTGGCGGCAGACTGCGTCTCAGGAAAGCTGGCGTCAGGAGTCCAGCTCTGCCTCTGGAGGGCGAGGGCACAGCCCCCGCCTGTGCACCCGGCTCAGGGTTCCTGTCCCTGCCCTTGAGTTCGGACCCCCCGGTATTTTCCCTTGGTTTGCAGTCTGAAGGCATTTTCATGGGGCCAGTGAATTGGGAACATCCGGGAAATGTGTCCTGTTCTAGGGGCTGCTGCAGGGTCTCTTCTCAGCGCGCAGGCAGAGGCATCGCGGCAGCAGCCTGGGTTTCGCTCTCCACTGAGTGCCTGCTGACCCCTTGTCCTCTTTTGTAGATGATGCACAAGGCCCCTGGTGCTGTCCGGAGCACAGCGACGCTGTGTTTAACAGCAGCGGCAGGTCCCCGCTCCGCCGCCGTGGCTGCCCCGTGACTGCGCTTCAGAGCAGCACCCCTAGGGCGCAGCTGGTGCCCCAGGGCAACATGCCCCTGAGGCCAGCCCTGCTTCTCGGCGAGCTGCGTTGTCAGCCATAGTCAGAGTCCCGAAGGACAGCCGTTTGGAAACAGAAGATGATGGGTCTTTGGGGACTCGCCCGGACACGTGGAGCTGTCGCCACTGCCCTCGAGTGCTGACGCGGTCAGGCGGCACCGTCGTTATGGTCAGCCATGGAGACCAATGGAGAAGCCTGTCCCCAGGGGGGCAGTGGTGTCGTGCCTGAGGAGCTCACCCTCAAACTCGAAGAGGAAGGCGATGATGGGCTTCCTGACCCCAGTGTGGAGGGCGCGGGCTTTGCCCATGAGCAGGAGGGCAGGAAGCAGGCCGGCAGCGGAGACGAGCAGGCGGAGGCGGCAGCCCCGCAGCCCGGCCTGCGCTTCTCCCCCGACGGCGCGGACGACTGCGGGGCGCTGTTCTCGCACTACAGCAGCACGCTGTACGACGTGGCCATGGAGGCCGTGACTCAGAGCCTGCTCTGCAGCCCCGCCGCCAGCTCCAGGAAGAAGTCGCCGGCCTGGAAGCACTTTTTCATCTCCCCGCGGGACAGCACCAAGGCCGTGTGCATGTACTGCGTGAGGGAGTTCAGCCGCGGCAAGAACGAGAAGGACCTGAGCACCAGCTGCCTCATGAGGCACGTCCGCCGCGCGCACCCCACGGCGCTCGTCCAGGGCGGCGGCAGCCTGCCGGCCCTGGCCTCGCTCTCCCCGCCCTCGCTGCCGCTGCCGCTGCCGCCCCAGCCCGCAGATGGCGGGGACCCGAGCGCCATCCTCGCGCCCATCAAGCTGGCTCAGAAGCTGGCGTCCCAGACCCCGGGCCCCGATGAGCTGGCCGAGGACCCCGTGTCCGTGGTTCCCGCTGAGGACGCCCCCTCCGACGTGCCCACCTCCGAGAAGTGCGGCGGGGAAGACACCCTGGCGGGGCCGCCCGCACCCCTGGGCCCCCTGCACTATGATGACGCGGCGGAGAAAAGCCTCCCGCTCCCCAAGAGCACGCCGGGGTCCCGCAGGAGGTCCGCCGTTTGGAAGCACTTCTACCTGTCGCCCCTGGACAGTTCCAAGGCCGTGTGCGTGCACTGCAGGAACGAGTTCAGCCGCGGCAAGAACGGAAAGGACCTGGGCACCAGCTGCCTCATCCGACACATGTGGCGGGCGCACCGGGCCATCGTGCTGCAGGAGAACGGGGGCCGCGCGGGTATGCCCCCCCTCTACTCGGCGCCCCCCACCCTGCTGCCGGCCCTGCCGCCCCCTGAGGGGGACCCCGGCTCCGTGCCGTCGTCTCCAGGGAAGCTGGTGCCAGAGTCCCCTTCGGCTGCCTCCTGCCCCGACCGGCTGCCCGAAGACCTGCAGCTGCTTCCGGGAGGCGTCCTGGCAGATGACGGGGCGGCCCTGTCGTCCTCCGACGACCTCGGCGAGACCTCGCTGCTGTCCTCTCCTGGGAAGCCACAGGGCAGCGGAGCGAGCGCCCGCCGGGCAGAGTCGGGCGCGGTGTTCCAGCAGAACAAGCGGGCCATGAGGAGGCTGAAGTCCGAGGTGTGGCAGCACTTCTCCCTGGCGCCCACGGACAGCCTGAAGGCGGTGTGCCGGCACTGCGGCTGCGTCATCAGCCGCGGCAAGAAGGGTGACGTGGGCACCAGCTGTCTGATGAGACACCTCTACCGGCGCCACCCGCATGTGCTGGGCGGCCAGAGGGGTCTCCTGGGGCCCGGCCTGGCCCGTTCTCCCTACGCCACCCTGGCCTCGGCCGAGGGCGCCGCCTCCAGACTGACAGAGTTGCCGACCATGGTCACCAAAAGCCATCAAGTTATGTTCCCGGGCAACAGCAAAAAGACCTCCAAACTGTGGAACCACTTTTCCATCTGCTCCGCGGACCCCACCAAGGTGGAATGCCTGCACTGCGGCCGGACCATCAGCCGCGGCAAGAAGCCCACCAACCTGGGCACCAGCTGCCTGCTGAGGCACCTGCAGCGCTTCCACGGCCACGTGCTGAAGGCAGAGGCCTCCCAGCCGGCGCGGCCCTCCCCGCCGGGCACGCGCGCGCCGCCGGGCACCCCGGCTTCAGGAGCGTCCTCCTTCGAAGACACCCGCGAGAAGTTCTATGACTCCCATCCCGTTGCCAAAAAGATCACACGTCTCATAGCAGAGATGATGGCCCTCGACCTGCAGCCGTACTCGCTCGTGGACAGCGCCGGCTTCAGCAGGCTGCTGGAGTACCTGAGCCCCCAGTACGCCCTGCCCGCGCCCGCCTACTTCTCCAGGACTGCCATCCCCGGCATGTACGACAGCGTCAGGCAGGTCGTCGTGTCGCACCTGAAGGGGGCCGAGAGCGGCGTGGTGCACTTCACGTCTGGCATCTGGATGAGCAGCCAGACCCGGGAGTACCTGACGCTCACCGCCCACTGGGTCACCTTCGCGTCGCCGGCGCGGCCGCACTGCGAGGGCCACCACGGCTCGGCGCTGCTCGACGTGTCGCAGATCGACTGCGACTGCAGTGGCAACAGCATCCAGAAGCAGCTGGAGTGCTGGTGGGAGGCCTGGGTCACCTCCACCGGTCTCCAGGTGGGGATCACGGTGACCGACAACCCGAGCATAGGCAAGACGCTGAGCGAGGGGGAGCGCGCCAGCGTGCAGTGCTTTAGCCACACGGTGAGCCTCGTCGTCAGCGAGGCCATGAAAAGCCAGAGGATGGTCCAGAATCTCCTGAGCATCGCGCGCAAGATATGCGAACGCGTGCAGCGGTCCCCGCGCGCCAAGGAGAAGCTGGCCGAGCTGCAGAAGGAGTATGAGCTGCCGCAGCACCACCTCATCCAGGACGTGCCCTCCAAGTGGAACACGTCCTTCCACATGCTCGAGCGGCTCATCGAGCAGAAGCAGGCCGTCAACGAGCTGTCCGTCGAGTGCAACTTCCGAGAGCTCATCAGCTGCGACCAGTGGGCAGTCATGCAGTCCGTGTGCCACGCCCTGAAGCCCTTCGACGCTGCGAGTCGGGAGATGAGCAGCCACGTGTCCACTCTGAGCCAGGTCATCCCCATGGTGCACATCCTCACCAGGAAAGTGGAGATGCTGTTCGAGGAGACAATGGGCATCGACACCATGCTGAAGTCTCTGAAGGAGGCCATGGTGAGTCGGCTGTCCGCCACCCTCCACGACCCCAGGTACATCTTTGCCACGCTGTTGGACCCTCGCTACAAAGCCTCTCTGTTCTCCGAGGAGGAGGCGGAGCAGTACAAACAGGATTTAATCAGGGAACTAGAAATGCTGAATTCTACCTCACATGACACACCCGTCCGCAGGGGTTTTGATCCAGGTGCCCCGCCGAAAGGCTCCGCTGGCGAGGAGAGCCTGTGGTCACTCATGGCCAAGATGCAAAGGACAGACGAACGAGCGAAGCCCAGGGTGCCCGAGGACATGGTGCTGGCCTACCTGGGGGAGGAGGTGCTGGAGCACAGCTGCGACCCTCTCGCCTACTGGAACCTCAAGAGGGCGGCCTGGCCGGGCCTCTCAACGCTGGCCGTCCGGTTTTTGGGCTGTCCCCCGAGTATCGTCCCTTCGGAAAAGCTGTTCAACACACCCGCCGAGAATGGCAGCTTTGGCCAGTCCAGGCTCACGATGGAACATTTTGAAAAACTTATCTTTTTGAAAGTGAATCTCCCCTTAATATACTTCCAGTATTGACACTCACGGCGGAGCCCCCAGACGGAGGCGCGCGCTCAGCAGGCACCAGCCCTCGGTCCTGTGTGCAACGTGAGACCAGGCGCTCAGGGCTGCGTGGGCGCCGCTGCCCAGCTCTGGCCCGTGTCTGCTTGTGCCTTATTCCTCGTCCTCATGCCAGGTGCCACCAGGTGTCACGTGTGTGTTTTAGCAAGTCCACTAGAATTAGCCTGTCTCGTCAATTATGAAATACGATGATTAGGCTTCATTCACACTGTGAAGTCTTTTAAAAATTGGGGGTTAGTCTTTGGTTTTACTAGGATGACAGGTAAAATGTAGACAGTTTTATTCAATAATGTAAGAACCACAAATCAGGTACTGTAATCTAGTTAAGAATTGCTTTAATTCAGCCAAACAGCTTTTCTGGCTGTCAGGTGGTCTGTGACTAGGAGGTGGAGCTGAAGCCATCCTGACTGAGCAGTTTTTAACTGCAGCCCCTAAAGTGTGCCGAGGACAGAATGTTCCAGAAGAGAATCATTTACTACGGCAGATGAGGCTTCTGAAGACAAAACTAACCTTTGGTGTGTCCTGGAATGTCAGTCCATGGTCATACGATGGAGCACTGCCCACTGTTTGCATTCAGGTTTCACACGGTCAGCAACTCAGAGACCCCAGCTGCTTAGGGTGAGCTCCTGGAGCCTGTCATCTGCCGGCGGCAGCACGGCACTCGCGGCGGCCCTGCTGACCGGCCCTGCTGACCGGCCCCGCCCAGCGTCCGTGCTAGGAAACGCTCGCTGGAGGCTGGAGGCTGGAGGCTGGAGGCGTGCATGTGCACTGGCCCCCAGGTTAATCAGATCATGTATGAAATTCTGTCCTAGAAGACACGGCTTACTAATGAAAGCGTGTTACACTGCGGTTGTAAGAATAGCCTTAGGTCTTTAGACTTTTTATACTCGGAAGATTCAGCCATCGCTGGGATCTTTCAGAATCCCAGGGACCTGAGAATAAAGTGTCCGTTGTCAGATTCTTTTAACAATAATGTGTCTTCAAAGTTTTTGCTTCACCTTCTAGAAAAAGATTTTCTCATTTCAAACCAATTAAATATCTGGGTGAAACAAGTCACTCATTTGCCTATGACCTTTGAGAAAACTTTTCTTAAAATACTGTATTATTCTGAATTTGCATCGACTGTTTAGTGTATTTATAAATGGTGAACTCAGTTTCTGAAATTAAACTTTTTATTTGCAGTTTTCTATCGCTGGAGGGCCTGCCTCTTTCTTACGGTAGTTCAACAGCCCTAGGAACCACGTTCGTGTGCAGCAATTGAAATCTCACCTTCACCCCAGACGGGACGGTCAGTGGGGTGCAGGCGCAGTCCCCGGGTTTGGGCCCCTTTGTCTCTGGTCACACCCCGTGGAGATGTTTGTAATAAGAGCCTCAAGAGCTGTGTCATTCCAGTGAAGAGATGCCACGTATTAATATCCCACTGGACTCCATGCGCAGTTAAAGTTCCCTCCCCTCCCACTTCTAACCATTAGGCAGGAGGTGCTGTCAGGCCTACCCGCCCCCAGGGCCCTCCCAGGCTAGACAAACTGTCAAAGAGCTTCGGGAAGACATCGGGACACCATCCTCGAGGAGCGGGGGCCGCGAGGCAGGCGAGGCTCAGGGCGGTGAGTCCTCTGCAGTTCCTCCCTGGTGTGCGGTGTGGGCCTGGCAGACAGGGCCGCGGGCTCAGACAGCGGCCAGTGGAAAGCTCTCGATGGCTGTGCGGACAGGAAGGGCAGGCTTCGAGGAAGGAGCATGAAGCCAGGCCATAGAGAGGTCCAGCCACACTGGACAAAATGAACACAGCGGCCCAGCAGTGCGGCGCGCCCCAGAAAGCCGAGCACGGAGGGCTCGGAAGACGCCTGAACCTCGGGCCGCTGATTCTAACGAAGCCGCAGAGGTCAGAGCAGCGAAGCGGCGTCCGCGGAGAGTGGAAGAGTTGAATCACATCCGATTCCTCACACTGGGGGTGATGTGAAGCATCCGACCTATACGGAAACCCCTCTGCTGGCAGGGCGTCCGGGTGCGAGTCTGGGGAGAACTCCGGGGCCGTACAGGTGGGCACGACCACTTACAACAAGTGTTTCCTGGGCTGAGCGCAGGTGCGAGTGCAGACAGCTGCATGAAGGGCGGGTTCCATCCGAAGGACGCAGCCAGGCTCATCCGCTCACTAAGCTAAGCACGGAGGCGGTCAGAGTGGAAGAAACGACCGGGGAGAAAGGTGGATGGACACATTCATTACCGGAAGGGAAGGACCGAAGCCAACAAGACAGAAAACAGACGAGTCCACAGCCATTAGCAGGTGTGCCTGCAGAAGAGGACTGTCAGTGAAGTGACAAAGCCCAGCCCCGTGCCTTCCCAAGGGCCACTCTTGCACTCGGAGGACGGGACGCCTGGGACAAGCTATACACACAGCAGGCCCGGCTCTTGGCATCCGGCAAGGGACTCTCCAGGCAGGAAGTGTTGCTAGTTTGTGAGTGATGATCAGATGCTCAGTTTAACCACACTATTCCCAGAGTCCAAACGTTCCAGGACCTGGTTCCAAGAGGAGGCCGAAACAGGACCAACAGGAGAGCCACGCCCTCGACAGCACACGGCAGCTCCAGTCTGGGCACCTACTGGCTCCCACCCTCCCGGGAAGCACAATCCCACCCTGTCTTCTGAGCGACAGCCCCTGGAGCCTGCTGCGCTTCCCTTCCCCGTACCTTGCCGCCGTGGGGACTGCCAGTCCCGCCAGGTCACGCCGGTGGCCATACAGCCCGAACAGACTCACCGCTGCCTCGCTGAACTGCTGGCCCCCGGCTCCCATTCACAGGGGCCTTCCGACGAGCAGGACTTCGGGGGCCTACAGCTCGTGGGCTCAGACCTTTTCCTCGGGAAGCGGGCTTCCAGAGTGTCCACACTGGCTGCAGTGGGTCAGAGACCCCCAGCAGCCTGAGGAGGGGCCGTCCCTCAAGCCCTCCCCCAGACCCCACCCCTGTGCTGGTCTGTGCCTCCTCGTCCCTCTGCCAGCCTCGCGTTGCCCTGTTCTTGGAGCAGCAGAGAAGTCGGGATGTGCTGCCCCTCGTCTTTCAAAATATACCTTGGTATTTGTCCTCTGAAACTTCGATTGCCCTGTTCCATGAGGAGCCTTGAGAGCGTTTTGATTGAAATGGACTCGAATCTATAGCTCAGTTTAGAGCACAACAGTATGAGTAAACGAACGATACGCTGCTTCGTTTTCTTTTAAAGGAAAGATGCAGGCGGGGACGAAGGTGAATAGGCAGACAGGGGCAGAAGCACCCGATTTATTTTTACTAAGTCGGTCACGCTGTTTCCCCTCAACCCCGGGTCTTGAACCCGGGACCCCGGGATGGATGTGGGACTCTCCCAGGTGCACCAGGCCACCAGGGCAGCGCCCTGTCCACTTCCTTTCACACCGATGTGCAGGCGCAGCCCCTGCCCGCCAGGGCCCTGCGGACCAGCTGCAGTGCTGAGAGCAGCACAGAGACACAAAGTGACGGGTCTGGGCTGCCAGCCAGCACAGACTATGAAGGGAAAGTGACAAGAAAGCCCAAATCTGATCAGACACATGGACGTGAAATCCAAGAAGCTCCGTGAACTACAAATACGATGGACTCATCCTTCATCACCACACCGTGGGAAAAACAAAGGGCGAGTGTTGAAACGCAGCACCGGGGGCCCAGGTGAGGCCGGGCCGTCAGGAGGCCATTCAGAAGCAGGAGCAGAGACGGGGCCCCAGGCACTCAGAATGCTAAAGTAAAAGCTGCCAACCCGGAATCCTGTATCTGGCAAAACTCCTTCAAAAGTGAAGAAGTGAAGCAAAAGTGGGAGGAGTTTGTCATCACAGACCTGCCTGCAAGAAATGCTCGGGGAAGCCCGCCAGGTGAAGGGAAGGGCACTGGATGGGGATCGGGATCCATGCAGACATTTTGGGAAAGGCAATCACGAAAGCTTGGGCTGGCACCCTGGGGGAGTCAGGGTTGGGCCGGCACAGCCCACGCACATCCCAAGGACCCGGGTTCATGTCCCAGGGTGGGGTGAGGAACAACCAAGGTGAACACCAAATAAAATAAAGAAAAAAACCCACATGATAACATGCAGGAAAAATTCCTTGACAAAATCCAACAACCATTTGTGATAATATAGAATACAGGTAAACATCCTCAATTTGATTTTTTGAAAAAAATAAAAATCCTACAGCTAAATCACATTCATGGTGTAAAACTAAACTTTCCCACTAAGATCAGGAATAAGGTCAGAATGTCCCCGTACCACTCCTTTCAACACTGAACTGGGAGTTCTAGCTAATGTGACACACACAAACACACAGAAAGTATGCAGTTTGGGAAGGAAACAGCTGCTTTTGTTAAGAGATGACATAGTTGTCTAGAAAAATCCCCCCAAAATATAAAAAACTCTTGGAGCTGAGGCGCAGTGATAGCGATATTTCAGAACAGAAGGCTGATAGAAGTCCGTCATATTCCCGTGTAGCAACACTGAGTAAGTGGAATTTGGGATTAAAAATACAATACCATTTACACCAGAACCCCAAAAAGTGAAACACAAGTGTAAATCTCAATATATGTACAAGATTTCTGCTTCCGGTCAAGGTGGCAACCTGGGAGAAGCGAGGCTCACAACCTACCCATAGAGCAGCTAGGAATCCAACTAGTTTCCAGAAGCAAACACTGAGGAAAAGTAGGCATAGAAGCTGTGGAAACACAGCAGCAATCGTGACAACAAAGGGTAGGCAAAAACACCTGGGTTCAAAGCTACATCACACACTTGGACTCAGGATTCTGGCTGAAGTGGAGGAGATGGAGCTGCAGGAAGAACCAGCCTTCCCAGGAATCGAGGAAGCATCAGAGACCCTCCCCAATGGGACCGGGACATGGAGCCGGGGGAGAGGTTCTAGGTGCAGGACAGAAAGAGGACCGTGCCCCAGCCATTTGAATGGGAGACCTGGTAAGAAAATTACACAGGGTGCCATCATAACCAGAAGACAGCTAAGGGAATCACCTGCCCCCACCCCTCCCACCATATTGCCCGGAGCCTCAGGATCCACCCGCCAGAAATCCAGAACTCAGGCTTAAAGGAAAAAGTCTTCCTGATGGAGAAACCATCACTACTTCCCACTACCGCCACCTTCTGGGTGGAGGTGAAACTGCAGCCTGATTGCTTATTGTAGGTCAACAGCAAGGTGATCATTGCAGTTGGGAGCTGGGACACGGGGGGGGGGGGGGGGG
>RJWH01007177.1:0-43704 GCA_004363575.1 Solenodon paradoxus | reverse complement strand
CAAAAGAATAAAACTAGACTATCGAACACCATACACAAAAATTAATTCAAAATGTATTAAAGACTTGGATGTAATACCTGAAACCATAAAATACATAGAAGAAAACATTGACAATATGATCCTTGACGTCGGCCTTCAAGGAACTTAAATGCAATGGCAAAGGAAATAAAGACACACACACACACACACACACACACACACACACACACACAGCAGAATACTAGTTAACTATTAAAAAGATGAAATCTTGCCATTTTCACCAACATGGATGGACCTAGAAGGTACTATTCTTAGTGGAATAGGTCAGATGAAAACAAGCACCATATGATTTCACTCATATGTAGTATATAAAGAAACCAAGCAAATAAAGTAAATAAAAAAAGAAACTTTTAGACTATAAAACCAAATTGGTGGTTACCAGAAGGAAAGTGTGAAATAGGAATAGGCAAATTGGGTAAAAAGGTGAAATACATGGTGAAGCAGAGAACTGAACTTTTAGTGTTCTTATTGTATTTTATTACATATGTTAATTTGTAATGATGCATATCTTAAACTTACAATATGTGTTACAGTGCAATGTTACATCAAAATTATTTATTAAAAAAAGATTAAATGTTATAGTTTTTTCTCCCTTGCAAAATATAAAGCAATATTCCCAACGTGGAAACAGTGCTGGTAAGGTAGTGGTTCAGAATTTATTCCATTTAATGTGTAGAGTATTTCACTGCTGTCAAATTTGTTCCCTCAGTTTCTACACAGCCAATGATAACTGAAAGCTTCTATGGCTATGCTGTTATTTACTGCTTCTCAGGTCTTGAATAGTAGCTCTCAGGCTCGTCAAGCCAGCAGCAAAGTGTAGCTAATCAATTACAGCATCCAGGAATAGTATATATTCATGAGTTCAGCTGTGACCTTTAACTCAAAGAGCAAGACCCAAGACCGTTTCAGAGGATAAAAAACTAAACCTAGCAGCTCAACCTCAACTTTTATCCTGATTTTCCAACCTCAGCAGCCCCAGAGAAGTCATTTTCAGCTTAGTCTCTTGCTGATAGTCATCTGCGTCGCAAAACTATTACCCACCTTGTGCCTTCTTACTTAACTCAATGTGTTCTGAGTCTGATAACTGAGACTGCTGAGGAGAAGCTCAGAAGCTCAGTTAATAGGAAGACTCAATTGCATTTCACCCCAGAGGGGGCTGCTTACAGGTCAGTACTGAGATAATTAGCCAAGCAGCTTATGTCTCAGCCATCCCTGCTGCTGTCGCTGGTTGTTTCATAACCTGGGAAAAAATTAAAAACATTTATTGAGAAATAAAAGCAAGTGCTGAAATGCGAGGAAAACCACCTCATTTTCTTAATCTAGATTATACAAAGGAAGTAATATTTCCTCAGGCATGGTTTTGTTTTCTTCCAATTTCTTCTAAATATTTTTAAGCTTTGTGACTGAGATTTAACAGACTGTCAGAAATAATTTTAAGTCAACAACAGCTTTCCCAGCCTAAGATAGTTATGGCTTGATCTGCAACAGAAAACACCAGTGATAGTAATACCTAATTGTTTAAGAGTAAAAAGATGTGATCCATGATTTTATACATTTTTAAGGTCTTAAATTTATCTGTTGTTAAGTCAAGAAATCATTTTATAAAACTATTATTTAAACAGTTTTGTTCTAGATACTATGGTTTATTCAAGTGTATCTTTATTAAATATATATCAGATATGTTACACACTATAGATTCAAGTAAATGAAACACAATCTTACCATCACAGGTTTAGACTGTCATTTACATACTTCTTCATTGTCTGACATTAAGTCCCAGCTAGGACCATAGATAATGCACCAAAAGGCTGTTATTCCAGGGGAAAGATTTCACAAACGGTAAAAAGAAATGTGTCAGAGTGACCTCTCTCACCTTAACCTACTTCTCTCTTATCTAATGGAAAAGTAAACAATAGGATGGAATGCTTTTTATTATAGTAGGAAGTTTTAAACATGAGAAAAAAAATTAGAGATAAGCTGATTATTAAAGACTTCTTATAAAAAGATGGCTTTATTTCTTAGGGTAATGTTTTAATCATTTTAATCTGGAAAACATGAAGAATTGTAGGAGTGAAAATAAGAAATGAAAGATAAGTTCAAAAATACCTATTATGGAATTTAGGAACAGACGCGTAATTAGATATAGCAAGGAGGAAACATCTGCTTCTGGCCAAAGTGGTGTAATAGGGACTATATTTACCCTCCTACCTGGAATAATTAATAGAACAAGCAAAACATAGTGGACTCTTGAACAATGAAGAGCTGAGGCACCAACCTTCACCTCCTAGTTGACACTTCTCTACACACTGGTTCAGTATCTGAAGAGTCAACCAAAAAATATCTGGGGTTTTTTGTATCCATGAATGTGAACCTGCTGGTAGAAAAAAATAGATATATAAGTGCACCCATGAATTTCAAACTTTTGATGTTCAAGAGTCAATTATAGATGCTCTAAGGGTTTTCAGGCATTAGGTATCAGACATCATAGAACAAGGATTCTTTTAAAAGATTGCTTCCATGTATTATCTAGACAGTTCTAGGCTACCACCGAAGTAAGGGAAACCAGGTAAAACCTAACAATCTCCCTCAGCTAACAAAATGGAATTGGGGATAAAAGTAGGCCAAGATTGTTAATGTGTACTGGACAGAGTAACAGAGCAGAAATACCTTCATAAAAACTTATCTCTGGAGATCTTCAGAGGGTCTTCCTAAGCCTTCAGTCAAGAACTGACCAGCACAACAATGTAAGAAGGAAACTATCTTAGAAGACAGAACTATGCAAAATTCTTGGAGAATATGCAGGGCCTTAAATACCTTGTTTTTCAACCAATCATAAAATGAAAACTTTGTAGTTCAAAGGACATTGGGTTGCATACTCAGAAAAGTGTAGTCTCAGTAATGAAGAGAAAATAGTTCTAGATTAAAGGTTTATCTGTTCCCAGCTAACAAAGTTCAAAAGCAAGACTTGAAAGAATTAAACTGCTTCCTAGCAATGTAACTGCATCCAAGAACAAAGCTATGAATATTTATAGGAACACAAAATATTCACCACCCAACAAAATGAAATTCCCAATGCTTGACAGCCAATCAAGAATGACAAGATATGCAACGAAATGAGAAAATGCAACTGATAGTGGGAGAAAG
The DNA here is from genome assembly GCA_004363575.1 of Solenodon paradoxus. Lineage (NCBI taxonomy): Eukaryota > Metazoa > Chordata > Mammalia > Eulipotyphla > Solenodontidae > Solenodon > Solenodon paradoxus. The sequence continues at coordinate 40,521 of RJWH01007177.1, read as the reverse complement.
CCAGTCATTAGAAAGAAACTGTAAGGTAGCACGGATGTTAGAATTAGTAGATAAGAACATTAGACTATATTAAAACTATATTGCATATGTTTAATAAATCAAAAAAAAATTGGGCATGGTAAATACAGACATGAAAACTAAACAAAAAGACCCAAATTAAAATTTTAGAGATTAAAAACTACAATTTTCAAGATGAAAAATACACTTGATAGGGTAAACAGCAAACCAAACACAAGAGAAAAAATTAGTAATTGTAAAATTATAACAATAAGTTATAAGAACAATGCAGATTTAAAAAAAATTTTAAATGAACAAATTATTGGTGAGCCCTACAGCAGCTCCAAGTGCCCTAATATACATGCAATGGAGTCCACAGGAGAATCAAATAGCACTGAAATGAATAATGGCTGAAATTTGTCTAATATGATGAACACTAAAAACTTACATATCCAAAAATTTGATGATTCCTAACCACAATAAATATGAAAAAAACCTAATCAAGGCATAGCATACTCAAATTTCTAAACCAGTGATAAAAAGAAATCTTAAAACTAGCAAGGAAAGGAAGTAGGGCACATTATGTAACAAATATAAGCATGATAGCCAATTTTCATTACATATAATCAAAGTCAGAACAGTGGAACACCTTTAAAGTAGAAAGAAAGAAAAATAACTTTCATTTGAATCCTAAACCTATTAGAAAATATCTTTAAAAAAATATTTCCAAAGATGTACTCATACATACAAAATCTGAAATAATTTATTATCAGCAAATGGGCAATACAAGAATTAAGAGAAGAGCTAGAGCCAGAAGAAAAAGCATCTGTAAAAGGAATGAGGAGTGCTAGAGATGGTAAATAGGTGACTAACTATAAAATTTTATTATGTTAATTTTAATCTAAAAAAATCTCACTATTAAAAGCAAAAATAATTATAATGCATTATGAGTTTATGATATGCATATGAACAAAATGCCATAGAGACTAGGGCATAAAGATGGAAAATTCTACTGTAAAGTTCTTACATTGTATGTGAAGCAATGAAATATTTCTTAAAGATAATTAGTTCAATACATTGATGTAAATATAAACCCTAAAGAAATCAAAACTAAATTATAGCAAATGATCCAATAATGGAGAAAAGATAATTTTAAACTCAAAGAAAATGTAGGAAGAAAAAATGCAAATGTTAAGGCAGAAGATTTAAATTCAGCTATAGTAATAATCATGTTAAATGTAAATGATCTAAACACTTCAATTAAAAGCTAGAGATTTTCAAATTAGATTGAGAAGCAAGGGCCATTCTATCAAATGATGCCTATAAGAAATTCGCTTTAAATATAGACAAATACATTAAACTAAATGGATATAAAGAGATACACCATGATGCACTAAAGTAAAGAATGTTGAAGTGCTTATATTAATATCAGATAAAGTATATTTCAAAGAAAAGATTACTGAGAGGGGCATTCATAATGATAATGGGGTCAATTATCAAGAAGACACAACAATTCTACGCATTAATTTATCCAATAACAGAATTTCAAAATATGTACTACGAAACCTGATAGAACTGAAATATCATACAAATTCATATGATAAAGATAATTTTCAATAATACTGTCTCAATCATTGATAAAACAAATAAAATATCAGTAAGTATATAAGACTTGTGTAACACATACACCCAATTTCGCCAAGTTTATATTTACCAAGACAGATCATATCCCTAACCATAAGACAAGTTTCAATAAATTCTAAGGTATTCAGATCACACAAAGTATCTTCTCTGATCACAATGAAATTAAAATAGCAATAAATATCATAAACCTATCAGGAAATCATTGTACATTTAGAAATGAACATAAATCTTATAAACCATGAGTCCAAGAAAAAAATTAAAAAGGGAATTTGGAAAATTTTTCAATAGAATTAAAATAAAAAACACACCAAAACTTTCATGAGTTTCACTAAATGCTTGTATCAGGAAAGAAGAAAACTCTCAAATCAATAACCTCAACTTTTAACTTAAAAACTATAAATATAATTGAATTAAACCAAAAAATAGGGAGTCAAGGAAATAATAGAGTATAAATGAAATAAAAAATAAAAACAATAGAGAAAATTAATGAAACTAAAAGCAACCAAGTATTGTCATAATTAGTACTCTGTAATAGATAAGTAAGATATTTTCCTTTTCAAGTCTATAGGATCGCTCAATAATCAAGAGATAACAGAAAAATAGTAATCATGTATTTATTTAAACATTGAATTTGTAACAAAAATCCTTTCCCAAAAGTGAAAATAAAATATTCTAGGCTTCGATGACTCCACTGTTGAAATGTATCATAAGGAAAAAATAAACACTTGCAGACAGAATAATGTTAATTTTAAAAGATACTTTCAGAAAATTTAAAATGAGGAAATACTTTCTAACCCTTTCAATGAAATAAGAAATATTCTGATACTAAAAACCAGGCAAAGAGGCTAACAAAAATAAAACCATAGAAAAATATGTCTCAGAAACATAGATAAAAAACTTAACAAAATTTTACAAATTTAGTTCAATATATAAAAAATAGAAAACGACCAAATAGAGATAATTCCTGTAGTGCAAACTGCTTTAATTTTCTGGTTTAAATAATTAAAAAGAAAAATTGGATGCAAGCTGGTGGAGTAGAGGTTAGGCACAATCCACATGCATCCTAAAGTACCAGATTCACATACTGGGGCCAAGGAGAGCAACCAAGATGACCAACTAAATAAAATAAAGTGCTGCTTCCTCCTCTTTCTTTCTGCTTGTCTTCTTCTGTTCACCTTCATTCCTACCTACATCTTTCCTTTAATAAAAAGAAAAACTGTACGATAATGTCAATAGTTGCAAAAAATCTGAAAATTCCAGTGTACTTTACCAATAAAAACTCTTAGTAAGCTAGGAATAGAAAGAAACTCACAAAATTATAAAGAACATATATGAAAAATCTATAGCTAATATCGTACCTATGGTAAAATTTTAAAATTTCCCCTTAAGATCATAAAAAAACAACGTATCTACTATTTGTTCTTCTATTCAACATTAGACTGGAGAATCTAACCAAGGCAATGAAGGCAAGAAAAAACAAATGCATCTCTCAATTTATTTTGGTATTTTTCCATTGCTATCAGCATATTTTGATACTGTAATAATAACAAAACCTAAAAACTGGGAGTGTTTTTTGGAACTAAGCAGTGGATAGAACCTGGGAGGATACTGAGGAGAGAGTTCACAAGAGATTGAAGATATTTGAAGAAATTTGATTGATTCATGACTCATAAAAATTGTGATATAATAAATGTTTGCTGATTTAAGCTACCAACTTTGTGGTAGCTGGAGGTCTGAAGAGTAGGAAAAATGAATTAAAAATACATCTATTAACAGATGATATGATTGTGTAAAAATCCTTTACTATTTTTAAAAGAGATACTCATAAGTGGGATTATCAAATTGATAAGATACAAAATTGTCGAGTCAGCTGGGGTATCATAGGCTGAGAGTGGTGGTGGGGCTTAAAAATGTAAGTTTTTGGAGTTTTATTCTCACAGTTCCAGAGGCTGTATGCCTCAGATCAGAGTGCCAGCATGGTTGGGTTCTGGTGAGAGCTCTATTCCTGACTTGCAGATGAATGCCTTCTCACTGTGTCTGCACAGGGAGGAAAGAGAGTAATCTCTCTTACCTTATAAGATTACAAATACCATCATGATGGCCTCATCCCCATAACCTAGTATAACTATAAATGCATGCCAAACGTTTTATCTCCAAATACTATCACATTGGAGGTTAGGGCTTTGAAAAATTTGGAAGGGGAGCAAAATTCAGCCCACGATAAAGGTCAATATACAAAAATCAGTTATGCATGTGTATGCAGTTCACACAAATATGAAATAAATAACTGGAAATTGAAAACAAAAATGATACTACTTACAATAGCATCATATATATGAAATACTTGGGGATAAATTTGACAAAATATGTGAAAGACATGCACACTGAAAACTGCAAAACATGATAGAAATTGAAAAAGACCTAAATAAAAGAGCGATATAGCATGTTCATTCATTGGAAGACAATACTCTTAAGACATCAATTCTCCACCAACTGACCTATAGATTTAATACAATCTTGATCAATTCCCAGCAGCTTTGATGTGCTATTTTTTCAAAGAAATCAAGCTGATTCTAAAATGCATTCAGATCTTCCTGAACTTACTGTGGGTTTACATCCTGACAAAATTATCATAAGTTGAAAATATGTCAAAAATTCATTTAATACATCTAACCTACCAAACTTTTCAACTTAGTCTAGTCTGCCGTAAATGTGCTCAGAACACTTACATAAGCCTATAGCTGGGAAACATCAATTAAAACAAATTCTAAATAAAATGTTAACTGTTTCATGTAATTTATTGAATACTATATGGAAAGTGAAAAATAGTCTGTAGAGTATAGGTTTTCACCCTCATGATGGCATGACTGACAGGGAGCCATAATTCGATACTGCACCCAGCATCACCAGAGTATCACTAATCAAATCTAATAAAGGATTAAGATGAAACATTTGAAGTACAGTTTCTACTGAATGCATATTGTGTTTACACCATTATAAAGTTAAAAAATTTTGAATCGATCCATGGTAAATAGGGAACCATATGTGTGGAAAAGATAAAAGATCTAGAATCGCCATAACCACTTTGGAAAATGAACAAACTTAAGGGCATACACTATCTGATTTTTAAGATTTCATTTAAAAGCAAGTAAAGAGAGTGTGGTATTGGCATGCCTTAGTGGTGTAGTGGTTGGGTGCTATCCATATACATTCCAAGATCCTAGGTTCACATCCCAGGAACAGCCAAGATGAACAACTAAGTAAAATAAATAAAATGCTTCTTCCTTCTCTCCCTTCCAGCCTCTGCTCACCTTCATTCTTGCCTGTACCTTTTATTTCGTAAAAGAACATCGCAGAAATACAAAAAAATATATAAGTGAGACAGAATAAAAACTGACCCATACAAATACAGTGCATTTGTTTTTGACACAGGTGAAAATTAAATTCGATAGAAAAAGTATCCTGAAATAATTGAATATCTATTTAGGAATCAGGTTAAACTTGACCTCATACCATATTCATTTTCTACTGAAGCATAAAAAGTACCACTAACTTAGTGGCTTACAATGATACCCACTTATTAATTCATACTTCTTTTAGTTACTTCTTTTAATTTTGGATACTGAATGACTAGGTTTTTTTGCTCCAGGTCTCATAAAGCTTAAAATGTGTCAACCAAACTTTATTATCATCTAGAGTTCAGAGTCCTTGTTCAAGGTCATGTAGTTGTGACAGAATTAGGTTCCTTGTTGTAGAACTAAGGTCTCAGTTTCTGACTCTCAACCAAGATGCACTCTCTGCAACTAGAAAGTATCTACTTTTATGAATGCTTACACCTTCAAAGACAGGAATTGAGAATTTCTCTTATATCCAATCTGTCTTATTCTTTAAATCTTTGACTACAGGAAGAGATCAGGCCTTTTTAAGGACTCACACGATCAAGCCTGATTCACCAAGGATAGTCTTCCTGTTTTAAAGGCAAATGATTTACAACTTAATTGCATTACATCTGCAAAATTCATTTACAGAAGAGACACCTAGATTAGTGTTTGATTGGATAACTGTGAAAAGATGGGTATACATCAAAACTTTTGGGAGTCAGCTTAGAATTCTGCCTACCACCCAACTTGTATAAGAGAAATTAAATCACAATGCGACATGTATGAAAAATAAAACTATAACATTTCTAGAAGAGAATATGGGAGAAAATCTTTATGACATGAGTTAGGCTAAGAAGTCTTAAGTATATCACCAAGCATAATTTATGAAAAGAAAACTAGATAAACAGGTATTCATAAAAATTAATAACTTGTTCTTAAAGACACGGTTCAAAGAATGAAAAGGTATACACTAGGAGAAAATATTTTCCAATTGCATGTGTGATCAAAAGAATTGTTTACAGATTATAATAGAGAACTTTCAAGTAACAATAAGAAAACAAGCCAATTGAAAGTGTGGAAATTATTTGAACAAACACTTCATCAAAAAATAAACATGAATGGCAAGCTAGCACACAAAAAGATGCTCAGTTATTTAGTCATTAAAGAATTCAAATTATAGTCACAATGAAATACCATTACGTACCTACTAAATGGCTAAAATTAGAAATATAGAAAGAATCAAATGTCCTCAAGGATTTAGAGCAAGTGAAGCTTTCATAAACTGTTAATGAGAATGATCCACTTGGGAAAATATTTTGTTAATTTCTTAAAAAGTTAAGCATAATCCTAAAGTATAACCCAGATACACCACTAGGTATTTACCCAAGAGAACTAAAAACATAAATCACTAAGACTTTTATGCTAGACTTGTAGCACGTGTATTTGTAAAAACAAAATGTAACAACCAAAATGACTATCAACAGATAAATGGACTAACCAATTGTGATATAGCCATATAATAGAGTATGCTCTAGTAATAGAAAGGAACAAATTCTGAAACACAAAATTGTTTAAATCTCAAAATTATTATGTTGAGATTAAGAAGATGGACAAAAAGATAGCATATTGTATTATTCAAATTATTTACATTTCTGTAAAGTTTCAAATAATCTATAGTGACAAAAATAAATAAAGGTGGTGGGGCCAAACTTGTGGTTCACAGGACTGAGATGTTAGTGTGCAAACCACATAAGCCCAAGGAACTGTGTTCAAGGCCCAGGGCTGAGGTGAAAAAAGTGAAAAATGAACTAAATAAATATGTGTTTTCCTTTCTTCTTTAAATACATCTTCCTTCTCTGCCTTCCTTCTTTTGTCTCTTAAAAAAAGAAATAGTGGATTGGGAAAGATCAGGAGTGAGGGGTTATAAAGTGGCATAAGGAAACTATTGGGGTGACGATCTCATGGTTGTATACATGTTATAATTTATCAAATTTTACACTAAGTATGTTCTCTATACTGAATATTACTAACATATAAAAACAATTTAAAATGCAAAAAGATATAACCAGTAAAATGTTATTGTCATCACCCAAAATAGAAAATTTGGAAAAGGACACCTATGTGCTACTGAGAGGTATAGTCTATGAATTCGCTTCTAAGCCGAGCTATAACAAGAGTACAATTTTGAGCTAATTTAGGTAAAATAAAATGCACCCTATTACGAGAGTCTTAAAACTATATGGAGTTATTAACTGGTGTTTAGTGACATATCTTCAAATTAGCGTACTGAGAGGCCCACAAGTAGGCCCTCACTATCCATTGTCTGTCACGAGATCAGCACTTTTGGGGGTGTCAGCACAAGCTTAGAATGTGTGAGTTCTAGAGTTTGAGTATGCGAAACAGCACTCTCACTGCCTGATAAGGAAAGCAGGAGAAAATTTATGACAGGGCTTTCTTAAAGGAGTCTTTGGTCAGCAATTGAGAATAAACTTGTTTTGAAACATTGTTTTCTGTCAGTATTTTTTATTATATAAATAATTATTATTCATTGTAAAGCAAGTGAGGAAATAACAAACAGCAGAAAGGGATTCATTTGCATGTTCCTAAACCTTCTTCCCAAAGGCAACTATTTTTAATGGTCTTATTATGTATGTACATTATGCCAATCTTTACTTATGCACCATATACATAATTTTAATTGTGATTTTTACAATGATGAGATCATAAAAGTTCATGCTCCTTTGCCAATTGCTTTATTCACTAACATCAAGAAAATTCTCCCTAGCAATTAATTTTGATATAATTATTTTAAAGAGTTGTGTTTATTTCATAATACTTACATACAATAACTTTAACTATAATTTATTGATTCAAATTTTGATTGTGTGAAATTTTTTTCTACTTATCAGCAACTTTGTAACTATACTCCTACTAAAAACTTGTGCAAGTATTCTGTTGATTTCATAGACATGTAATTTTATGTGGCTATTTATTCCCAAAATGCTTCTAAAGAGATGCACTTTTCTACACTTTTTCCATTTCTCACTATTTTTCTAACAGTGGATTTTATCCATCTTTTAACTTTTTTCAGTATGATAGGTCTGTTAATTTTCTAGGTCTACCATAACATATACCACAAGCTAAGTGGCTATTTATGTTAAAAGACTTTTTTTTTATTTCACAGTTCTGGAAATTAGATATCCAAGGTTAAGATGTCAGCAAGTGTGATTGTTTCTGAGTGCCCTGAGAAATAACTTATTCCACGTCTGTCCCTTAGCTTCTCTGGTGGCTTATTGGCAAACTTTGGCATTCCTTGTCTTATAGAAGCATCATCCCCATGACTGCATTTATCTTCACATGTCATTTTCCCTGTGTGTGTCTGTATCCAAATTTACCCTCCCTTCTTTCAAGAACACCAGTCACATTGAATTAGAAGTACAACTCACTTACCAATTATATCTGAAACAATCCTATATTAAAAATAGGTTATATTATGGGTATTTAGGATTCATTATGTGAAATAAATAAAGGAAAAATTACTTTGAGAGCAGAGGCATAGATGCAGAGGCTAACGAACTGATACTATTATCACCAGCTCAGAGGGCACAGTTCTAGGGGTCATGTCACCTCCCAAGGCCAAGAAGGCAAATTATTGTCCAGTGCCTGAAGGAAAGAACATCAGCCAAAGGTTACTTTCAAGCATTAAAATCTAATGGAATTTGCCCTTCAATGTTTCAGACTTACTTGAGACCCATGATACCTTTCCCCTTCCAATATACCCTTTTTAGAGTGAGAACGTGTATCCTAAGTCTGCCCTACCTTGTATTTTGGAAACTGATAAGTTGTTTGGCTTCATAGGTTCACATAGAGGAATTCTGTGCCAGGATAAAGCATATCCCAAGTGTTACCTATACTTACTTTAGCTGAGATTTTATAATCAAGAGTTGGTGCTGAAATGGGGTTAAGAATCTGGAGATGTTGGAATGAGATTAATGTATTTTACACAGAAGATAAATTTATGAGGATGACAGAGTGGAATGTTATAGGTCAAATTATGTCACCTTAAAATTTATATGTTGAAATTTTAACCCCCAATACTTTAGAATGTAATTTTGTTTGAAAATTGAGCCATTTCAGATATAACTAGTTAAGATGAGGTCATACGGAAGTACAGTGGACTACAGTATATCTGGTGTACTATAGGAAGGAAATTGAACAAAGACATACATAGTAAAACATCATCTGAAGATGAATGCAGAGACTGGAGAGTATTGATGCTTCTATAAGCCAATAGATGTAGAAAATGCACTTGATACAATTCACAACCTTCTTATGTGAAAAACATACTTATGTCAAAATGTATTATGTTAGAATGTACTTCAGCATAATAAAGGCTAATGTGTGACAAATCCAATATCATATTTAATGGAGAGAAACTGAAGACTTTTCCTCAAAGACAGGGAACAATGCAAGAATGTCCATGCTCCCCATTACTATTTATATAGTGTTGTAAGTCTTCATGTGTGTAATTAAATAAGAAAGGATATAAAAGTTATCCAAATTGGAAAGAAAGAAGTGAAACTATCACTATTTGCAGATGATATGGTAATATAGATAGAGAATCCCAAATATTCCAGTAAAAAAAAACAAAACAAAATAAAGCTGCTAGATACAATAAGTGACTACAATAAAATCATAGGGTATAACATTATTATTCAACTATCTGTTGCATTTCTACATGCAGGTAATAAACTTGCAGAAAGAGAACTTAGGAAAACAATTCCATTAACAATTGCATCAAAAAGAATGAAATATCTTGGAATAAACTAAACCAAATAAGTAAAAGACCTATACTCTTAAAACAATAAGACATTTTAAAAGAAATAGATGGCACAAAGAAATGGAAAGATATTCCATCCTCATAGTCTTGAAAAATTAATGTAGCTAAAATGACCATATAACTTAAAGCAATGTACAGATTTAATGCAAACCTCATGAAACTCCCAAAGACATTCTTCACAGAAATAGAACAAAAAATTATGAAATTTATTCAGAACGAGAGCAGAAATGAAGGTGTCACTTTCCTTTATCTCAAGCTACACTACAAGGCAAATAGTAATCAAATCAGCATAGTAATGGAATACAAACAGACATACAGATCAATGGAATAGCACTGAGATCCTAGAAATAAACTCATGCATATATGGACAACAAATTTACTACAAAGGAGCCAAGGTCACACAATGGAGCAAGGATAGTCTCTTCAATAAACGGTTTTAGAAAAACTGAACAGCCACATGGGAAAGGTTGAAACTAGATTGCGACCTAAAAATACATAAAAACGAATTCAAAATAGATAAAAATCTAGGTACAAGGCCTAGAACCATAAAATACATAGAAAACATAGGCAAAACACTACTTGACATTGACCTAAGTGATGTCTTTGGAAACTTGACTCCAATGGCAAAGGAAATAAAGTCCAAAATAAACAATTTGGATCACAAACTGAAAAACATCTATGGAGTGAAAGAAACTCTTATCAAAATTAAAACAACAACAAAAAAGACATCCTACTGAGAGAAGATATGTGTATGTCATACATGTGACACAGACTTAATATCCAAAATATATAAGGAACCTATAAAACTCACCAACAGAAAAACAAATAATTCTGTTAAAAAGGTGGCAGGGGAGGTTAATAGACATTTGTCCAAACAAGACTTAGGAATGACCAATAGACACCTGAAAATGGTGTATTACATCTCTTGTCATTAGGGAAATGCAAATCAAAACAACAATGAGATAACATCTCACACCTGTCAGAATGGCTATTATCCAAAAGACTGGAAACAAAAAGTGTTGGTGAGGATGTGGAGAAAATGGAACTGTTATACGTTGTTGGTCAGACTGCATAATGGTACAACACTTATGGAAAGCAGTATGGAGATTCCTAAAAAACTTGAGAATGGAAATCCCATATGAGCAAGTTATTCCTCCAGTGTGTATTTAGTCTAAACACACAACAACACTAACTCACAGAGTTATATATTCATTGCAGTATTATTTAAAGTAGCCAAGAACTGGAAACAATCTAAATACCCATCAATATATAAAGATGTAGTATATATATACACAATAGAATATTACTCTGCTATCAAAAAGGATTAATCCTGCCATTTGTAGCAGCATGGATAGACCTAGAGAGAATTATACTCAGTGAGATAGCCAAAATTAGAAAGACAGACATCCTGTGATATCACTGTATGTGGGTTTAGAGAAAGCAAACAAACAACTTAATTAAATCAAGCAAAAACAGACTTTTAGTCAATGAAAGCAAATCAGTGGTTGCAGAAGAGAGAGGGTGAGTGAGCAAATGAGTAACAGCATCAATTGTATTGTGAAGGAAGAACTGGTGATGAATATACTGTATTAGATACAGATGGATTTATTATTATGCATACCTGCAACCTATATAATTCTATGACTATGTTCCTTCAATAAACTATTTAAATTAATAAAGTTTTGTGCTTGTTTAATTAAAATACAGTAAAATTAATAAACAGGTTGAGAGCAGATGTAAGCACGCATTATTCAAAACCTTTTTCAAATGTTACCTTCCCATTATTTTTCACTGAAAGCTCATTGTTGCATGATAGCAGCTACAATATATAATATTGTTATGCTTTTTCATTTTTATATCAAATATTAAAATACCGTTGAACATCATATTCTAAAATAAAAATGGGGAGGTAGTTTGAAAGAGGATATTTGTTGAGTTATAACCCAAGCTGCAAAGAAAGCTGTTAGAGTGTTACCCAATTTCTTTCTTCCCTTTTATTTCTACATAACTAGTTTTTACATTGCTTAATGTTTTGCTATTCACTCCACAATGGTCCAAGATAAAATAGCATAGCAAAGTCACCAGCTTTAACTACTTCAATAGCTGCTTATTTGGAAGAGGAAACTTGCACATTGGAAAAATATTAATAGGGAGCAGCCTTGGCCGTCTGGCAACCCTGACACTGTGTAAACTTTGACAAGGCAAGATACTCTCAGCAAAGATACCCTCTGGCAAAACTTGTTTACTACAAATGGTGCTATAGACACTAATTTCAGTGGAGTTAGGCCCAGTGTATAAGATTCTGGAAAAAATCATTTCATTAAAAAAAGTCACACCCAATCAGAAATCAGATCTGAAAATCACATACCTAGTAAAGGACCTTTCAGATATGCTGAGCCCAATGTGTCTGAAAGTACACCTTTCTGTAATGGGCTCAAGTTACTTCTCTTGCACCCTATGCGGTTATATCTTGAAAGACAGCTGCAGACCAGCTTGAGGCAAGGTAGCCTAGGGCACTGGGGAAAAAAGCAGCACTTAAAATTAGAGATATAGAAAACTGAGGAAAAGGAGTGACTTTCTCAAGTTTATGATTAGGGACAAGGATTCTAGTCTTCTATTTTCTCCTGTGTTAAACAGATTATTGACTTGAATACTTTGTTTACATTTAAGGTAATCATTTGTTCTATGATTCAAAATTGATTGGTTACTTGAGTCAAATCATGATTTTTCCTATTATTAGTTATATAATTTTGTTAAAATATTTAACTACCTGTGCATTTTTACAGAGAAATGCCTTACATGTTGTAATATATATAAAATAATAAGCTCAATGCTTAGCATATTGGAGCTAATTAATAGTGGTTGATTGCTTAAATTATTGTTATAGAAATAATATTTTCACTAATGTAGAGGAACATTTCATTTTCTGTTCCATAAATACTAAAAAACATTAAAACTACAGGATCTTCAAGAGTAGTAATCCAATATGTTAATCTTACAGATGAGAAATGATGGCAAGATGTGTTGAAATAACCCAGATAGATAGCTGTAGAACCAGAGTTGGAAGACTGGCTTCTTAGCATTCAGTTCTTACTACAACCTTCCAGTTTCACATTTAACCTGCCTTCTTCCTGGACTAGAAAATAGATTAATGAATTTCCTTTCCTATTAGCAAAATCTAATCAGAGGATTACTTATATAGCTCCTCCATTTGGTGCCCAAAATGGAATCCTTGTGAGTATAAATGGTTTTACTACAGTCTGGATATGCAAGAAAATAGACAAAAATTATTAAATTTGGAGAGTGGTCATAGATTCTCATTTCCTATGTCATAAAGAAATGGAGGTCCAGGAAGGTTAAATGACAGCTTCTTTGACTCAGGAATTATGTAGTGGAATTTATTGGATCACACAGTAGGAGGAGGTAAACATGTTTAGAAGTTTAGTTCAGAAACATCTGCAATACTTTTTTTCTGAATGTAAGTGAAGGAACAAGAGACATGGCAGGCTGATTGTAGCAGTAGAAAGGTATGGCAGCTAGCCTGGATTAGAACAAAAATGTTATTGCTGTTCTACCTTCTGAATTTTCAATGTACTCTGAGAAGGGGCAACAAGGGCAGCATGTCCTGAAGAGAGAGTAGCTGGATCTCAGGTTTATGAGAGAACTACAATCCATATTTGCTTAGCTTTCTGTGGAAGCTGGAACTCATAGGCCTGAATAACAATCAGCTTGCATAGCCTATTTCATCACCAGGGAGTGTGATATAACCACTGAAGTTCATGACAATAAACAGAATGAAACTAAAACACAGCCCACAGGGGGCTCCAATTGTACACACACACACACCCCAACACACACACATTCCTTTTCCTTTCTGGTCATTGTATTTGTCTGTCCAACACTATTTGAGGTAGCAGAGTAGAGCATGGAATAAACTATTCTGTATGATATATTCTTGAGAAGAAATACCAGGTGAAGACAGTTCATATTTCATTAAACTAATTACATGGAGAACTTTAAAGAAAAAGCACTCACAAATGCTATAAACAGATAGGGAACTATGGACATGGTGGGACAGAACCCCAGACTCAAGTATATAGTCCAAGACACAAAATTCATTTCATTCCCTTTTTTATGTAGTCTTCCTCTGTATTGATTGTACTTCTGCTTTGCTATATACTATCAGTGTAAAGTTCAGAAAAATAAAACTTCTACACTAATAGATTTAAGCAGGACCATAGCAATATATAAAAATGTCCAAAAATATATATGCAAGGGTAAAGACAGCATATTGAACAAACTCATATCAATAATGTATTTTTAACTGCTAAACCACCAGGATCACCCATATTTCACACAAAACAATAAATATTACAAAAAGATGAGGACACAGGTCCACCCTGGTGGCACAGGTGGTCGCAAGCCAACAGCGGGGGCATAGACTATTGAAAGTTCAGGGATCTGGGTTTACAACCCAGAGCCAGGAAGGAAAAAACAAAAATAAATTAACAGCAAACACAAATACTTCCTTCTCCTCTTTCTTCCTTAAAACGTGCTTCTTGGACTTCTGGCCAAGAGAGAGAGAGACCTGGTGGAAGCCAAAGCTCAAGTCCTCTCCACAGAGCAACTAGAAATTCAGCTATTTTCCAGAAAAAAAAAAAAAACAAAGAAAAGCAGGCACAGGCACTGTATAGATGCAGCAGCAATTGTGACAACAAAGGGTAGGCAAAAACATCCAGGTTCAGAGCTACATGCAAGATTCAGACTTGGGATTCTGGCCACAGTGAATGGAGTGGCACTGTGGGAGGAACCAGCCCTCCCAGGAATTGTAAAAGCAGTGGAGTGTCAGCCCATCAGGACCTGGACACAGAGCTGCAGGAGAGGTCTAGGTGCAGTTTGGAAGATGCACCAGTGCCCCAGTTTGAACAGGAGGCCCAGAGAGAAAATTATTTTGGGCGCTGCCATAACCAGGAAGCATTGAGCGGGATCGACATACTGCCCTGAAGATGCAGGACTCACCCACCAGAAATTCTGCCAAACAGATATCCCACCCAAAGAAAATCTCCCAGAGGAGGAAATTATCAATACTACCCACTAGTGTCACATTGTGGGTATAAGTGAAACTGCAGCCTGATCTCAATTGTGTGTCAACAGCAAGGTGATCATTGCGGTTGAGAGCTGGGATGCTGAGGGAAGGCTCTGAAATCCTCCCCACAAACTCCAACCCCATAGACTGAACTTTTGGGCACCAATAAAGGCCCCACATAAGAACTTCAATAAATCCAACCAGTGGTGACACTACAAAACTCAAGAAATCCTAGTGTCCAAAGACCCAGGCTTACTCAACACAAGTCAATACCCAACATAAGGCCATCACTGCAGGAAAATGTAATCCACAGAAACAAAAAAACTAAACAAAGCGAAGTCACAGAGAAATATATGTGAAATGATGGATCCAATCAAAATCCCAGGGGAAAATCTGAATGCAACAGATATCTGCAAACTACCTGAGGGTGAATTTAGGGCAACAATGGTAAACATACTCATGGAAATGAAGAAAACAATAGGGGAAGAAAAAGAGAACAAAAAAGAGAAGAAATGAAGCAGTTCAAGACAGATGTCAAAAAAATAAAGAACACAGTAGCTGATCTAAAGAATTCAACACAGAGACCCAAAAACAGTATGGATGAAAACTCCGATAGAATCAGTGACTTAGATGATAGGGCAGAGGATTGCACTCAGGCAAACCAGCAAAGAGATAAAAGAATGCAAAAAATGAAGACAGCATCTCAGACCTATGGGACAGCATCAAAAGAAACAACATTCATATTATAGGAGTCCCAGAAGGAGAAGAGAAAGAAAAGGGGAGCATAAACTGTATTTGAAGAAATAATAGCTGAAAATGAAACTTGAAGAATGAAACACACTCCCAGATCCAGGAAGTTCAAAGACACCCTAATAAAAGCAACCCAAGCAGACCTATACCGAGACACAGTGTCATTAAAGTGTCAAAAATACAAGATAAAGAAAAAAAGCTTAAAAGCATCCAGAGACAAATGAGTCACAGAGGAGTCCCCATAAGATTTCCAGCGGATTACACAAAGGAAATTCTACACATTAGGGGGAATGGCATGATATATTCAAAAGACTGAAAAAAACAATTTTCAACTTAGGATAGTATACCCTGCAAGATTATCATTCAGAACTGAAGGAATGATAAAAAGCTTCCCCAATAAATAAAAGTTAAAGGAATTTATCACCACAAAACCAGTTCTTCAAAAAAAAAACCTAAACGATGCTATGTAAAGTGTAGAGAAACCCCACTTAAAAACAGGACTATTAGACCTATTCACCTATGTTCATTAGAGATATTCATCTGTAATTTTCTTTCTGTTGATGTGTTTGTCAGCTTTTGGTATCAGTGTGATGTTGGCCTCATGGATATTGTTTGGGAATTTTCCCTGTTCTTCAATATGTTGGAAGAGTTTGAGTAGAATAGGTATCAATTCTTCTCTAAGGTTTGGTGAAACTCATTGGAAAAGAATTCTGGTGTTGGGGTTTTATTTTTAGGGAAACTTTTGAATACCTCTTCAATTTTTTTGCTTGTGATTGTTCTGTGGGACCTATTCAAGAACTTGGCATATATTATCTTATTTAATATAAGACTATGATGTAGATTTTATTATCCCCATTTTATAGATGAGAAAACTGAAGCTAAGAAATCTGCCTAAGGTTATATAGTAAACAAGTATCAGAGTTAAGGTTCAAATTTATCTTTTATGCCCAAATTATGTGTCCTTAATATTTTGCCCTGTTTAGTTTTATTGTTATTGCTCTATTTGAAAAGATAACACTATCGAAACATTTTGAGTTCTACTTATAAAAAATTTTTGTATAATATGAGCAAAACTCCTGGAGTTGGATTGGTATTCTGCACGTGCTTGCTAGCCATCTAAAAAGGCTCATACTTCCTATTCTCAGGAGCTCATGCCAGGAGGGCATTAGTCTCAGTGAGGGGTAGAGGAATAAGGCCTTCAGAACATTTAGGGATGCCTGTGGGCCAGCTTGGGGGTCCATAGGCAAGACATCCCTAATGGTTTGGGGCAGGATTTCTTCTGATGGACTTCATGTGGTGGTTGTTAGATGAATCACAAGAGTCAGTTAGTAGCTTGCTTTTGGTGAGCTGAGTCATGATTGCTGTGGTCCCAACTTCTCACCAACCCCTTTGCTTTGCATATCACCTCAGTATAATGGATGGGGCATATAAAGAAGAGTATTTCACAGTTAATTAATCTGGATGCTTATGCACTCTTACATTCTTCTGAGAGAGAAGTCCTAAACTGAGGTGATCTCTCTTGGCACTGAGTTCTGCTGTATAGAAAGTGGGTGATTTGGGTACAATGAAACTGTTCATCTGACCCTTGTCAATGATTTTATTCTCAGATTTTGATTTGCTGGGATTTTTTTCCTCAGTAGTTGTGCAGGAATTTCTATCCTGGACTCTCACAAATGTACTTACATCTGTAGATTATTTTCAAAATCTATGTTCTTTGTTATGATAATGTAGACAACTCCTTTCCCACCATCTTACTGATATCACTTGTTATTTAATCTATTATTTAAGAAATAAAGATTTTTAAATACTTATTTTGAATTCAATATCGAAAAATAAATTTTAAAAAGTGCTTCTTACTCTTCTACTTTCCTATCTTAAAAAATGGAGAGGAGTAATAATAAGTTTGGAAACTGGAAAATTGATAAGAAAGCAAGCATAAAATAATTTAGGAGGCATAAGAATAATGAATCATAAGTACAGAGGAAACAACAGAAAGTACAGTTGAACCTTGAGTAATATAGGGATGAGGGGTGTCAAACTCCATGTAATGGAAAACTGAGTATGACTTATACTGGCCTCCCATCAAGTGGAATACACTTCAGGTTCAACCAACTGACATCCACAGAAAAAATTGTATGTAAGCATAAGTGCACAGTTCAAAGCAGTGTTATTCAAGGGTTAGCTGCACATCAATTCACACAATAAAATTCCCAGTGACAGTATTATGTATCTCTGGAAGTGGGAAGAGAAAACGAAAAGAAAGTCCAAAACAAGAAAGATCTTTTAAACTCTATTTAGGAAGCAATTGGATTCCCAGATCTACTCCTTCATCCTTGAAACTGCTTCCACTCACTCTAGAACATTATTGGAAATTCGTTCTCTGAAAAGAGCAAAAAAAATTTGTTTAAATCTTTATGCCTGCTGTCCTCTGGTTCAGTCAATATGGAAAAATGAAGTGAGTATGCATACTTAATACCGAATGATGAGTTCTCCCCAGACCTCTTCCCCAAACTGCTCTCAAATTGGTGATCACTGTCTTTACTCTCAAAGAAAGTAATGCGAAAAGATTTTTTCTAAGGTATATGACCAGAATAAGAGAAAACAGTCAAATTTCCCCCCAAGAAATGGCTCAGTTAGATAACTCTAAGGTGACAGTTTATAAATCTCACTCTAGCTAAAAACTTCTAATCAGTATTTTAGTGCTGGTCCTGTAAACTTAAATGGACAACAACCAAAGATCACCAGATAAACAGGAAAAAAGAAACCAAATGAAACAGGTACTTTAACTTTTCTTTTCCATGAATAATCTATCAACACTTCACAAAGCTGAGAAGTTATGGCCACCAAAAAAAAAAAGATAGAACAAAGAGGAAGAGAGATTGAAAAGAACAATTCTTAAACACCAAAAATATAAATGCATGTATATGTTACATTGTAAGTATATACTTAAGTTCATAAATTTAATCATCACATATACATACAAGGTCATCCTCTAATTCTGTCCTTGTCATTAATGACCAGTGACTGCTACATGACTGGCTTCTTTAGGCACTTCGGAAATAAGGATTGCTTATACAAAGTCCCAAAATGTAATCTGTGCAAACTAAATTATAATGCACTAAAATTTTTCTTGAAATAATTACAATAATGTATGTAGTCTATGCAAAAATCAGCCTTCTGAACACTAAAAACATCATCCTTGGTTAAGAAAATAATATTTTATGCACCAGAAACACACATATATACATACACATATGCATCACTATATAAATGTATGTATGTGTGTATTTATGTATGTCTGTATATAGTATAGGGATAGTTCCCCCCAACTATGTTTGAGAACATAGGACTGACGACCTGTGGTGTGATTTTAAGTCCCACTATTCAGATCCCATAGTTGCCATCTTTTCTGCTGAGCTGGCATTCCGGTAAGTAATTTGTTTAGCTTTTTAAATTGCCGAGTCAGTCCCAAAGAAGACTGACCCTCCTGTCAACCTAGCAGGAAGCAAAAACCGGAAAATTCAAGTTTTAATATCTGTTCAGCCAAGCTAAAGGGTATGATAAATTGGTGGTTTATTTAAATGAAAATTTAAGACTGGAATAAGGTCCTTAGTGGAATGCACCCTGTTTTATGGGACATTGCAGCAAGATTGTTCCATACTAAACTTGTACAGACTATTA
This sequence comes from Solenodon paradoxus, assembly GCA_004363575.1. Lineage (NCBI taxonomy): Eukaryota > Metazoa > Chordata > Mammalia > Eulipotyphla > Solenodontidae > Solenodon > Solenodon paradoxus. The sequence continues at coordinate 21,143 of RJWH01007177.1, read as the reverse complement.
GCCTACTGGCCTTCCCACCTCTTAGTCACATCTGGAATCTCACAGAATCCTGCTTCATGAAAAGGTGGCAGCATATGAGCCACAGCTTTACAGGCTCAAAACTAAATTTTCTTGGTGTACAAAATTAGTGAGTCTTTGAGAAATGAGTCACATTGACCTATAACTCAGATAACTTTTGAAGACAGACAGTATTTGTCATAATATCTGGGCACTGTTGGCTTCTGTCACGGAAAATCACTGGTTGCTAATTCTGAGATTGACCATGGTTTTGGACTTCTGCTCATATAGCCTCTGACTTTGATATAGCTCATATATTTCTGGGATTAACAAAAAAGGATAGTATAGGATATTTCTTACTTTTTAAAAATGCATTAGTATATATGATTTTAATCTATTCTGTTTTCCATAGAAATTTGAGGAATTTCACAAAGATTGGTTCGTGGATCACTTAAAACGGGATCACCTGGGAAGCTTGGATCCTAGGCCAAGGTCTCTCATAAGCAGAGCCTAAGACAAAGATTGTTTGTTTTGGAAGTAAGCTCAAGGAGCAGGACTAATGAATTGAAGAACTAAAGACAAGAAGGACAAAAAATACAAGGATATATTATCAAGTTGCCCATTGCTACTGGTAACTGGTGGTGAATTTTGGAGCAACTTCTAAAGACCCTAACAGAGTGGGTGTCAGACTTGTTCACCTGAGGATTAAATAGGGAAGCTATCATTCATTAGATTTCATCTCCTACTGGTCAAAGGTCTCCTAGGAACTGTTAGCACACCCATACTTGTGAGTTATTAACATGTCACAGGTGAGTGGGCTTCAGCAGGCATTCCATGCTATCGTGTCAGAAAAATCAGAGGCAAGAAGCAAGAATTATGATGTGCTAGCTAAGGGTGAGGTGCTTACCAGTGCACATGTATGAAGTGCACCAAAAATCTTCTTAGAACTTGTTTATATCAGGCTACTAGAGTCTAAGATGGGGCCAAAAATTTAAGTAACAACTCGAGAGGTTTCAAATATAGCATGTAAAAATGCCAATTCTTGGTAATCTATCCTTTGTTATGGGTTAATTTGTGTCTGCTTCAAGACTTATATATTTAAGTTTTAACTTCCAGTACCTCGGAATTGGGATCTTATTTAGAAATGGGACCAGTGCAGATGATTTTACATAATTAATTATTAACTTGATTACATTGGATTATAGTGAGCCTATGTTTAACTTGACTGGTATCTTTATAAAAAGGAGAAATTTGAACACACAGACACACAGAGAAAATGCCATATGAGGACTGCAGTTATGCTGCCACAAATCAAGGAAGTACCAGAAGTTGGGAGTGAGACTTAGAACTGATCATTCCTTAGTACCTTTAGAGAGAGTGTGGCCCTTCTGACATCTTGATCTTGGACTTTCAGCCTCTAGAACCATAAAACAATACAGTGATTTTGTTTAAACCACCCAGTTTGCAATACTTTGCTATGGCAGTCTGGGGAAACTCACATACCCATGTTCTATTGGATCACTGTTGGATGATGACCTATATACTTCAGCATTTCTAACAAAATATGCAGGCAGATCTATGTGCACTCCAAGTTTCTAAGAACATGGTCTAAATTTAAACATATAGTACAGCTATTATTCTCTAAGGTAAATAATTACAAAAGGGCATACTTTCACCCAAACGGTTTTCTTAAAATCCAGGACAACACTGTCGATATAGAGCTATATTCACTTTTTCAAATGTCAACACAAATAACACATTTTAGGCTGTGATCGTTACTTAAAACTAAGGGCCAGAAAATCATGAAGAAATAGACTACAATTTCACCATGCTAAAAATCCTTTACAAAGATCAGAGCAGATCAATTAAGGCACAGAATTCCCTGTATTTTCTCAATTTATATTAAAATATGGAGATACATAGGAGGAAGATGGCAACCTGGTAGAGGCAAGGCTCATATCCTCCCCACAGAGCAATGAGAAATTTTCCAGAGGCAAATATGAGGCAAGGTAGGTGCAGTGGATGCAGAGATGAAGCAGCTTTCATGACATGTTACAAAGTAACCAAGGAGATGAGAGAGACACACCAGAGTTAAAGAGAATTTAAGAGGAGTGTATTAGCTGGTGGCTGCAAGGGGGAGAGCACCACACCCAAATTAGCACCAGCATACCCAAACAGCACAGGGTATTTATAGCTTGGTTTTCCCAGGTGTGCTGGGGTATGGGGAGGGGGTGGGGGTAAGCAATTTACAGAGGCGGAACAAGTGGTTATCACACAAGGAGGTTGTTTACAATAATTGTTTACATAGCAGCTGTTTGATATTTAACTTTTCCTGGATCTCAGCAGATTAACAGAAACCCCTTCAACCAAGGCTCTCCTCATTGGGCAGGTACTTAGCATTCCAGGTACCAAGGTTTCCATTTCACTGCCAGAGGCTAGTTCCTTGTTTCAACAAAGGGTAGGCGAAACAGTCTCAGTACACAGCTGAACTGCAGATTTGGGACTCGGCATAAGAGCCATGGTAGCGGGGTGGAGTTTAAGGAGGATACAAAAAGGTTGAAGATCCAGTGCAAGGCAGTGAGGAGCCCACTTAGTGGGGCCAGGGCACGGGTCATGATATATTCAAAGTACTCAGAGAAAAAGCTTTTCAGCCTAGAATAATATACCCTGCAAGATTATCATTCAGAACTGAAGAAATGACAAAAAGCTTTTCTGACAAGCAAAAGTTAAAGGAGTTTCTCACCAGAAAACCAGATTTGAAAAAAAAAATTAAAAGATGTTCCATAAAGTATAAAGAAATGCCTCTTAAAATAGTAAGACAGAAAATATAAAAAATGAGGAAAAAGAAAAGAGAACAACAATGTGGATAGTTAGAATGAGTGAAAGATTAATATGCTTTCAAATAAAAATAGGAAATAGACATGGAATTGTTAATGCTAACTTCAGGGTAACCTCAAAATGCATCCCCAGGGGAAAAACAAAGGAGAAAACAAAAAGGGAAACCAATCAAAACATAATGGCACCCATAGGATCTAAGAAGAGAAAGAGAAAAACAAAAGCATTGTCTGGAGCAACATACAGAAGACAAATTGCAAAACGACAATAAGTAGGTACACATCAATAATCTTCCTAAACATTAATGGACTGAACTCATCAGCCAAAGGATGCCAAGTGACCTAATGGATTAAAAAGCATAATCCAATCTTCTGCAGAATTCAGGAAACCCATTTTTTTTTCAAAAGATCAACAAAGGCTCAAGGTTAATGGTTAGAAGAAAATCCTATAGTTGAATATCAACCACCAAAGAGCATATCAGATAAAACAGACTTCCATCTAAAGAGCATAACAAAAGATAGAGATGGACATTATATAGTGATAAAGGGTCAATCCAGCAGGAAGACATCATGCTTATTAATATATATGCACCAAATGAAAGAGCATCAAAATATATTAAGCAAGTTTTATTATATGTGACAAAAGACATTGACAATGACACAGTAATAGTGGGACACTTCAACACCCCACTTGGAGAGGTCAACCACAATGGAGAGATAAACCAGGCAGAAAATGTATAGGGAAGCACCTACTTTGAATGAGAATCTGGAACATATATTTCTAAGCACATCACTCAATGACAACAAATCTCACTTTCTTCTCAAGTGTGCATGGAGCATTTTCAAGGATAGGTCATGTGCTGGGAAACAAAATATCTTTCAACAAATTTACAAAGATTGAAATCATACCAAGCATCTTCTCTGACCACAAAGGCTTTAAATGAATTCAGCCACAAAAGGAATGCTGGAAGACCTAAAATTAATTAGAAACAAACAATATGCTTCTCAATATTGCTGGGGTAAAAGAGGAAATCAAAGAGGAACTTAAAAACACTTAGAGACAAATGAGAATGATGACATGAGCTACCAGAATCTAGGGGATGCAGCAAACGCAGTACTAAGAGGAGAGTTCATTGAAACCTAGGCCCACATCAAGAAACAAGAATCTTGGTAAATAAACAGCCTAACTCTACATTTAAAACAATTAGAGAAAGAAGAACAATTAAAGCTAAAAATCAGTGGAAAAAAGAAAACAATAAAAATTTTAGCATGAATAAATGAAATAAAAAACCAAAAGATAATCCAGAAGATCAATGAAACCAAAAGCTGGTTCTTTGAAAAAATAAATGAAATTGACAAATGATTGGCTAGACTCACAAAGAAAAACATAGAAAACCTTCATAACTAGAATCAGAAATGAAAGGGGAGATGTTACAACAGATACCACAGAAATTCAAAGCATTGTAAGGGGCTACTATGAACAACTCTGTACTAAAAAAGGGAACAAACTTGACAACTTGGACAGATTTTTAGAAAATAAAGTATACTAAGAATGAACCTAGAAAACCTGGATAACCTGAACAGATCAATCACAAGTACAGAAATTGAAGAAGGAATTAAAAGTATCCCTAAAAATAAAAGCCCAGGCTTGGATGGCTTTTCTGTTAGAGAAGAATAAACACCTATTCTTTTCAAAGTCTTCCAAAATATTGAACAGGGAATACTCCCAAATACTTTTTTATGAGGCTAAAATCACAGTGATACCAAAAGCTGATAGAAATTTCACCAAGAAAGAAAATTATAGACCAATATATCTATTGAAACTAGATGCAAAAATTCTCAACCAAATAATAGCAAACCAAATTCAACAATGCATCACAATGGTCATCCATCATGACCAAGTGAGATGTATCCCAGGGATGCAAGGATGGTTCAACATATGTAAGTTTATTAATGTAATACACCACATCAATAAGAACAAAGATAAAAACCACATGATCATATAAAGAGATTCAGAGAAAGTTTTGACAAGATCCAACACCCATTTATGATTTAAAAAACTCCAAAAATTGGAATAGAAGATACATGCCTCAGCATAATAAAAACCATATATGAAAAACCCACAGCCAATTGAAAGCATTTCCTCTGTGGTCAGGAACACGGCAAGGCTGTCCACTATCACCACTGCTATTAAACATCATAGTGGAGGTCTTAGCCAGAGTAATTAGGTAAGAAAAGGGAATAAAATTCACAAGGAGGAATTAAAACAATCATTATTTGCAGATGACATGATTTTATATATATTGAAAATCCTAAAAACTGTCAAAAACTTCTAGAATTCATCAGCAAATATAGTAAAGTGGCAGGCTTCAAGATCAATGGAAAAAACTCTACATTTTTATACTCAAAAGCACTCTAGAAGAAAATGAAATCATGAAAATCACACGATTTAAAATAGATGTTAAAAGAAGAAAACACCTGGGCATATACCCAAAAGACATGTACAATGAAAATTACAAGTCCTTCTTTAAAGAAATAGAGGAGGACATACAAAAATGGAAAGACATCACCTGCTTGTGACTGGAAAGAAGCAACATCATTAAAATGATCATCTTGCACAAAGCAATATATCAGTTTAATGCAATCCCCATTAACATTCCACAGGCTTATTTTCAGGAAATAGAACAAAAAGTCTTAAAATTTGTATGGAACAACAAAAGACCCTGAATAGCCAAAGCATTTGTTAGAAAAAGGAATTAATCTGGAGGGATTACACACCCAGGCATTGAACTATGTTACAAAGCAATAGTGATCAAAACGGTATAGTACTGAACTGGTAACAGAAGCACAGACCAGTGGAATAGAACCAGAAACTGACCCACTCACATACAATCAGTTAATCTGTGACAAAGGAGACAAAAGCATATCGTGGAAGAAGGACAGTCTCTGCAGTAAATGGTGTTGGGAAAACTGGACAGTCACATGCAAAAGAATGAAGCTAGACCTCATTCTAATACCACTCAAAAATTAACTCAAAACGAACTAGAAACTTGGATATAAGACTAGAAACCATGAAATTCTTGGAAGACAACATAGGAAAGACTTTCCATGACATCAACCATAGAGAGGTTTTTAAGGGCTCACTCTAGCATCAAGGGAATCAAAAGAAAAACAAACAACTGGGACTACATCAAATTAAAAAGCTTCTTCATGGTGAAAGAAAACATCACCAAAACTAAGCAACATACTAACTGGGAGAAGATATTTTTATTTCACATTTCTGGCAAGGGTTTAATATCTACTATATACAAATAATTCTTAAAACAAAGACAGGCAATCCTATCAAAAAATTGGAAGAGGAATTGGAGAGACACTTTTCTGAAGAGGGTATACAGATGACCAACAAGCACATGAAAAGATATGCCTACTTTCTGGCTGTCAGGGAAATGCAAATCAAAACAACGAGATATCACCTTATACCCGAGAGACTGGTTATTATTCAAAAGTCCAGAAACAATAAAAGTTGGTATACATACATTCCAGTGGGAAACTCAAAAAAGGAGCTATTGAAATGTTCAGCAATGGCCTATTCCTTAAAATTCTACCTTTCTATATTAGTGAAACCTCCTAAAGACAGAAATAAGCTCTATTCTTCTCTACAAAAGTAGACATTCAGTGTTTGTTCAGTGCGGAAATGTTGAACCATCTCTTAGATGCTGAGATCCTACTGTTGGATTACCTAGATTCTTATTCTAGCTTTTCAACAGCTCTGTGCTCCCGTCTCTTGGGCACTATTCTTAGATATGTAAGATATGATTTTGATTTGTTTGGTTTGGTTTGTTCTACCTGCTAACAACTTCTTCCAACAGTCTATACTCTATTTCCAATGCCAACCTTAGTGAATGATGTATCTGCCATTTCTTCTTCTATGACAGTTTGCCTTAAGCTGTATAGGTTCCTCAATCAAAGAAAATCATTTCTACAAGACTCTTGCCTTCTCTGTGTTAGTAAGTACTTTGACATCTCTCTTCAGTGCATTCAGAAGGAATGTCTCTGCAGCTATTTTCACTGAAGTATGTGGTTCCTGTAGTATCTTTTATGGTTCTCGTATTTCTTGTCCACATTTTTATAGTTTCTTTATTAAACCCTCCTTGAATTATCCTAATTCAGGAACATCATATGTTTCCTGTTGGGATCCTAGCCAATAGAAGGAGAATTCAAATTACCTCTTTTCCAAAATAATCCCTTTAATGTGCATCTTGACCTCTAAAATTTATAATTCATTGAAGCTAGATTTTCACTTCAGATCATATAAGGAGTGAAGGAGGCAAATATTTATAAGAGGAATATTATGTTTTGTCTAAGAAAAATTTGTGCAGATGTGTCTGATGACTACAGCAAATAAACCAGTGACTAACACTGAAAACATTTCCTTTTGCATGTATGATTAATCTGTCCATAGCGTTGCAATTCAAGACCACAGATTTACATACCCAGGAAATAAATAATAACTGATAATAACCCAGTTTGTTATTTGCATGGAGCAAAATCTGTAACATTTTCTTTCATTGTTTATAATGTGTGTATGATGTTGGAGATAGGGGTGGGAAAGCTGAGAAATAATTTCCTCAGAATTGCTTGGTTTAATATATACTGAAATTACTCTGATTGTTTAATCATCATATTTAGATGTACTTTAAATGAATAGAACCTTAATTTAGAGTTCTACATCTCAAGAAACTCTGATTCTTTGAAAGAACATAAGAGGGTTTGCAAGCACGTGAGCAATGCCATTTCCCAGTAAATAAATCAGAAAACTGTATTTGCCCTTTGCGTATAGCAAAGGTTGTACTATCTAGACCAATCAGCAAAACTAAGTTGACTAGGACATGAAATTTAACTAGATCCGGAGGTAAGATCAAGTTTATCTTATTTGTATATTTATTTTTTAAAAGAAAGGTGCAGACAAGAATAAAGGTGAGCAGAAACAGGCAGGCAGGAAGAGAGATGAGGAACAAGTACTTTATCTTATTTATTTGTTCATCTTGGTTTTCATCCAGGCCCATCCTGAACCTGGGACCTCAGGATATGTGTCCTGCACTCTTGATCGAAGGCAGCTGACTAATCTGCTATTCTACCAGGGTACACCACTATTCGTATTTTATGGTAAGTACTATATAGAAGATATCATAAATATTTTTGATAGAATTAATAACTGGTTGCTAAACTGTCAGAGAAAGAAGGTGCGGAAGAGAAAAAAACATGGGGTTTCCTTTCCTAGGGTTTTGATAGACTTGGATAGTTCTTTAACTACATCTCAGGAACTAGGCTGCTGGAAACTAGTTTATTTTTGCATGTATTTATCTATATATTAAGTGTCTGGCACTAAATCATAGCAGAGAAATAGAAAAGTAAGGTCTCTGCATTCACAGAGATCATAGAATTTTTGCTCTTTATCTGGTTTTCCCTTTTGTTTACTTTTATGGCCTTAAGATACCTTAATATTACATGCATAGAAGCTAGTTTCCATTTCTTCTGCTTTTACCTCTAGCTACTCATTTCCCCAAAATGTGACCTAGAATGGCTGTCGAATTTATCTAAGGACTTCCTTGCCTCTCTCCTTTTGATGTCATTACAAATGAATGAGTGATGAAGACATCTAAAATAGAGCGCAAAGAAGAGCCATGAGGAAATGTACCCCAACAGGGAAGGCGAGATAAGATTCAGTTCATAGAAACAAGGGGAGACAAAGTCTGTCTTTCCAGCACTGTGATTGTAGACAAGAGGTACTTCAGATATGGTAAAGGCCTTGGCAGCTTTCTCAGAAAAAAAGAATATTTCAAAAGTAATTTCAAAAAAGATTTACTAAAAGGCAAGAGAAGGCGCAGAATGCTAAAAAACAACAAAAAGTTGGCTTTAACCTTGATGTTGAACTAAAAATGAAATATTCCTCTGATATCTGAATCTTTGAAAATCTGAGTAGCCAAACAACCCCATCGACATCATTTCTGGCATCCCCAGATAACTGTCTATAGTATTAAAAGGCATACTATTCTTTCACATTTATCATTAACATCTGGATATTTGTTTTTACATGAATACACATATACCCACATACACAAAGACACACACATGCAGTCTATAACCTGGAATGAAAGTCTTAAGACATTTACATATTGAAATTCTATCAAATATATTATAAGAGTAAAATGAAATATAATTTTAAAAGATTTAATTGTTATATTTAGCTAATATTTCAGCATTTAAGCATCCATAAAACTGTGTTGCCTCAAAAATAGATGTTACATGCAATCATTATTTTTGCCCACTCAGTGTTTTTCCATGAAAGTCTTGAAATAATAGGAGAAACCACATGTACTAGAAGAAGATAAATATTACTAGAGCATTGTGAATCTTGGGGAAAGAGCAGACTGTTAAAGATAAGATGTGAACAAACACTTGAATCTCATTCTGAGACCACTTGGATCAAGATTTCAAACTTGAAGAAGATGAGGCTGAGAGACCATGTGGTGACAGTCCTGCAGTTATGCTAGGATGGCCTAGATTGGTCTCTCTCTCTTTAGGAATGTCTGATCTGAAATTTTAAATTCCTTTTTTATACAGATTCAAAGATCAGTGAGTACAACAACCTTCTCCTTTTTTACATGTGACAGAATCAGATGCCAGTAAACTGTGACATTTGTTGTCACAGTGCTAATTAAGTCTAAGGACACCACTCCTAAATAAATAAGAATGGGATAATTAAATTAGTTGAAACTGATCTCTGATACGCAATTCTATTTAATTAAAATATATTTGAATTAAATAAGCATAGATGGAAGGGTGTCCCATTGGTGCATTCAGGTCGGCACATTCGACAGGTGTGATATTAATAAGTGAAACAATCCTTTCTGTTAACATTGGGCAGCCTTCAGGAATAATTTGAACCTTGTACTCTTCAAAAATAAACCCTCATCCCCCATTCAGGACAGTGATTTTGAAATTATGCAACTCAGAGCATGCTCAGAGTCAGTGTGGGGGACCTGACCTCCTCTGCTTCAACCAGAACATTTCCATACTGTCACATCCATCCATTTCACAAATTGATGGGAAAATAGAAATTTGTAAACATATACACATATATTTTTTCTCATTCTAAGATAATTATAGATAAGACACACCTATATCATGTGCCTCCTGACATCATATACTAAGAATAAAGTAACATTACTTCATTGGCATTCCTGACAAAAATGTATAATGTGATTTATTTGTGAGAAAACGTACAGAAAAACCCAAATTGAGGGACATTCATAAGTATGATGTAGTTGGTTCCTGTGTACAGCACATGATAGCTGACTGTGCACAGTTCTTTTCAAAGGTATATTCAATAATATTACACTGATAGCTTGACATCAACCACAGTGGAAATATTTATACCATGGAAGTTGGCAAATGCTACACAGTGAGACTATTTTTTCACAGAGATATCTACTAAACACTTACCAGATCACTGCTGGACATTCTGCAAAGTGATTGGTCTGTACTCTGAAAATATCAGTGTCATAAAAAACAAATAATGCAAAAAATTGTCCATATTTAAAGAAACTAAAACAAAGCAACTCAGTGCATGCATAATCTTAGATTGGTTCCTAAACAGGAAAAAATATCCTCAAAGATAATACTGAAATAATTTGTAAAATTGGGATATGAATTGCAGATTAGATAAAACTTAAGTGTCTATTTCCTAAGAACGAGGATATTTTCTTATGTAATAGTCGCATAATTATCAAATTCAGGAAATGTAGTATTATATTGTTAATGGATAAAGCGATGTGGTGCATTCAGCGTACTCTCCAATGTTTGCAGGAAAATAATACTTAAAATTTATTTAGAGAGAAAATGCTAAAACAGTGTGGCAAGATGTTTCCAACTGGTGCATTTGAATAAAAGCATACAAAGATCTTTGTACTCTTCCAACAACTTCCTGTAAATTTTTACATAATTTTTAACTTTTTATTTTAAAATAAATTGAAAACCTTATCAACCCTCAAGAGATATATGGCAAAACAGTAAAGCCACATTTTGTAACATGAAAATAATAGAAGCATTTAGAATGATAACACTCAACACTGACAAGCAAGGTGGCAATGTTTGGTGAATTATAAATTGCCAGGAGCACTCTGGAAAGCAAACGGGTAATATCTGAAACTATGTCTAAACTTTCATAACCCTTTAACCAAGTAGTTTCTCTTCGCAAATTTGAGACTTCTCTGTAATGCAAAAAAAAAAAACAAAGCAGCTCAATTGTCTTATGGAAGCACAACTATGTAAACAGTGGTATAAAAACCCATGGAAGTTAATGAGACTGCTTAACAACATGGAGCAATTTTTATGTGAAAAAATATAAATATTATATAATTTTAAAATTACTTAAAATCTGTTTAAGAACAAATATTGGAAGGAAATACAGAAAAATTAAAGTAGTAACTATTAATATGGTGAAAATAAGAGAAAGATTCTCTACTTAAAATATTTTGTAACTTATGATTTAGAGCAACACCATTAAAATATGCCAACATTTCATTTTGATGTATGGTTATATGTTGTAAATATCAAAACACTTAGCCATAAAAAATAAGTGCAGGATAGGATTTGAACTCACAATAATGACTCTAGCATATAATTTTCCCATGAACTGAAGCTGCATTGGGAAATAGAAAGTGCAGATCTTTGGGGACCGTTAGTCAAATTTCCCCCCTTTTTTCAGCACCTTTCTTCCTAATTTCCCACATTTCAGTTGCATGTCCAATGCTGTCAGAGAGCTAAGAAAGAATATATCACATGTAGCTATTCCTTACTAAACACGAAATGCCATGTTTCCGCTCCTGCAATTCACATTTTCACAATAATCAGTCAGTATTTATGGAATATAGCCACAACTCCAGTTTCATAAATGCTATAAGCTTCAAAATACAATTACTGGGAAAACAACACATAACAAAGTAATTTTGAACAAAGAATTTGAAAGATATTTGGGGAGCAATAAGGAGAAAGAAAGTAGGGGGCACTTTTCCTGGGGCTCATGGAATGATATTGCAGAAGCAGCCAGCTTCATCTGGTACTCTTATTCTGAGGCAGTGTGTCTCACAGGCTCTACAAATATGTTATTTTTCTTCCTCCACTCCTTCTCAGCATAGGCACTAGCAAATTTGATATCATTCTTCATTCTGAGTTTTCCTTTCTCCCAGTCACTTGTTCATAAATTTCCCTGCACTGCATCATTGAAATCTGTTGCAACATTCCTGATAAATTCTTCATGCCTTACCTCCTGTCATCCATAACATTATCTCCCTCTTTTCTAGGGATTTTCTTCATATTAAGCTCCAAAGACTAGCCAGTGTTTTCTCACTGTTCATCTTACAAATGCAAAAAATCTAGCTCTCCCACTAATTGGATAATCTCCACACATTTTTAAGAAAAGGTATGAAGTGGTCAAATTTGCTTTCAAGAAGTCTTCAAGGCATCCCTTCAATTGTTTTCTGAAATTCATTTCCATGTTCTCCCTTATTAGCCCTCATTTCTTCCCTTGCAAAACTGAATAACCAGCATTGGGGAGAGATGATGTGGACAGGTTGTTTTGAAAAGTGCAATTGCAGAGAAAATATTCATTGCAGACAGAAAGGAACTGTTTTGGAAGGTTTTCATCTGAAATAGTTTGGGAAACATAGAGAACACTTAATGTAATAATATAGCTTATACTAAATTTGTAACATGTGGTCATAAATATTGCTCCTTTTTTTCTAGCTATGCATAATATGAAATTGCACAGTAGAGAACTACAGAGACCCCACCATTTGAGGGGAGAAATTCCCCTTATGGCAGGGAATTGGCCAGTGTGAAAGTTGTTTAGTCCTCTTCTGGTCACCCAAGGGGAATTGACCCTAGGATGGAGCCTTACTTCATCATCTGTGCTGCCTTATTCTCCCTAACACTACCCACTTCCTTCTATTTCCCACTCCTAGTGGATGCTGTGGTCTGTACATAATCTAGACCTCACTTGAAGACTTAATGATGTCTCCCTCAATGCTGAGAGAGTTGATCATAGATAGTCCTCTACTTATTGTCATCTGCAGGGATTATTTCAGCTAAAAAGAATCCCCTTGCAATGCCATTCTCCACTATCCATTCAATAACTGCTCAACATAGGAGTATAATGACCTCAGCTACTCAGCATATTTTGGGATAAATCTGAGGACTCTCAGTTTCCATGTGCAGTTAACTGACACTTTAGTTGAGAAGGCACTGCAGGCCAATGTTTCTCTCTATCCAGCTTTCTTTCATTCCTTCCTATATATGATAAATACCCTGCATATCAATCTGTTTTAGTCTGCTTCTCAGAGAATCCAATTTGCAATATCGCTAGGTATTTTAAGCAGGAGAAAAATTCCATAAATGGAATTAAGTTACAAAAGTGTTGGATAGACTGAAGAACAAGGTAAGGAAGGTGGTGTTCCCTAGAGGACAGAAAAGGTTTCTATTGCCAAAGTAGATTTCAAGTGCTATGTTGATTGGTGTAGAGAATAGATAACATATGGAGCAGTTGCTGAAATGATAGTCAATACCCAATTAACTACATGATTATCCACAACCATTCTCCAAGACTCAGATGCTTTCTGCATAAGACAAGCAGGCAACTTGAGTGAAAATGTGATAGGAATCATCTTTTCGATTATCTTTCAAAATAGTAACACTAATATTTCCAGTTACCCTAGATAAGTAATATTGCTCTGGGTTTATTATCCTGGCAAGGGAGGGGAATTCCAGGGTATTTCACTTGCCCATTCATACACTAATGACTGTTACTCTGAGCCCTGGAGCCAATGTGGGGATTCTGTGTGATGCTGAATAAGTCTATTCCAACCATGATTTCAGAACCTGGAAAATAATCATTGTCGCAGCCTAAAACTCTATTAAGTCACTAAATCTATAACCACCATTCTGATTGGTGGGCCGCAGAACATTTGAGAACTCCAAAATTAGCATCAATTCTGAGTCTCTATCTAGTATTTCCTGGTTTGGCTACTTCTTATTCTCCAGTCCATAGTGATTCTGATAAATGTCTACAAGGAAGCTGGAGGAAGATTTAGAGACAAGTTTATAATATATACTTATGACACTGTCACAGAGATCCATCTTCAAGGGATTCTTCTAACCCCTTTATTCAAGGAGCTCTGTTTTTATGATCTGGCTCAGGTCTGGTATCAGAGTGAGAGACGATGACTCTCATTGTGTTAAACCAAGTCAGGTCTCTTTTCAATAGACCTATATTTTCCCCTCTAGTTATATAGATCCTCTGATATTTCAGCAGATGATGTACTTTGGGGGTACTTCTCTAAAACTCCTGCCCTCCTCTTAAGACTGAAGCAGATTATTGGCAGCCAACAGTTCTTAGTTAAGTTCCTTCTGGGTACTTGCCTGGACCTGAAGAGAGTGTTACCTTGCGCAAGATCATGCCCCTTTCTGGAGGTAGCCTATGTCCAGTGACTTGTCAGTTCAGGGACATGAATGCCAGGCACGACTTTTTCAAATAAGAACATTCTGCAGGTTCAACTTAGCTTCAGAATTCACTGTAGGATTAACTGGAGCTTCTATTGTGAGGGCATTATAGTTCAATTTTTCCCTCTGTCTAATCCTGCTTCTTTCATTCTCATGATGTCAATCTCAAGAGCACTCCCCAATAAAATTTCACAATGCAAATCTTGACTTCAGATTTGGAACTGAGAAGCTGAGCTATGACAACTAACTTTTTCAGTCCTAGGAACACTGATAAAATTTTTTTTACCCCAAGAGCTGTACATGACAAAATGTTCTGATAGCCATTTTGGTTCTTCTGCGTATGACAGTATCACAACCACTTTACTCTAGTAGTGAAATGCCTTTCCTTAGCCTTTATTATTTTGATTTCCATTGTTTACATTGCTATATGCATTTAAATATTTTATTCCCTCAATCTCTGTGTGTTTCACACCACACCCAGCCCAAGAGTTCTAGTGCCCTTGACCATCACATTGTTGCTTCCTTCCTTCCCTCCATTCTCCCACCTCTCTGGTAGCCACAGTCTTGCATTTTGGAATTTTGTTTGAGTTCATCTGTTCATTTGTTTTGCTTCTTTATAGTCCACATACGAGTGAAACTATCCTCTACTTCTTTTTCAATTTCTGGTTTATTTTGCTTAACATGTTCCCCTCCAGTTCCATCCAGGTTATTGCAAAGGGTACAATTTCATCTTTGTTAACAACTGCACAGAATTCCACTGAGTATATATACCACAACTACTTCATCTAGTCATCTACTGATGGGCATTTAGGTTATTTCTATGTCTTGTCTATTGTGAATTGTGCTGCTATGAACATAGTGGTATATATATATATATATGTATACATATATACATTTATATGTATATATATATGATTATAAATTTTGTATTCTCTAGATAAATGTCTAGGAGATAGATTGTTGAATTGAATGGTAGATCCATCTTTATTCTTTTTTTGAGAAATATTCATACTGTTTTCCAGAGGCTGCATTAATTTACATTTCCCCTAACAGTGTAGGAAGAGTCATTTTTCCCCACACCCTCTTCAGCACTTGTTTCTAGTCTTTTTGCTATAGGCCAGTCTCACTACTGTGAGGAGATATCTCATTATGCTTTTATTTGCATTACTCTGATGGTGAGTGATATAGAGCATTTTTTCATGTGAGCATGACAGAACTTTTTAAGTTCCCCACCCATACATTTCTCAGTTCCTTAAGAAGAGAACATGACATTTATGTTTTGCCAGAGGAGATAGTGGAAGAGGCAAGGAAAGAACACCCATTATAAATTCAGTCCAACATTCTTATCTTTATAAATATTTGGATTCCTTCAGGCTACTTCTGGTTCCTTAGCCTAATGAATATAGGTCACTCTTGAGTAGAGACTTTAATCAACCACATACAGCTATATCAGGTAATATATGCATCCAATCTGTCTGGACTGCCCAAACAGTTGGATTTCTGAATGAGTAGGAATTTACACATAATATTTATAACTAATATTACATTTCATCCTCCTGGATCTAGTACCTTGAGAATACCTATACAATTGCCTATGCCTATTGCCTATACAATTTAGCACATCTTGCCAATTTGCCAGTGTTTATGTTAACTATCTGTTCCTCACTCAATTTTTGTACTTTTTTCTCACTGAGAGTGTTGTGACAGGACTCCAGTTATGGGTCTAGATTAGGGTGACCACACGTACCATTTTAAGCAGGACAGTACTATTGTTTTTTCATATATCCCTACTGTCCCATCTTTTTATTATAAATGTCAATTTTTTCCCATTTTTAATAAATCAGGACTGTCTTTAATTCAGAGCAAAAGGGAAAATTGAGTTTCCCCAAGGTCCATTCTGTTGAGGGGACCCAAAATCAGCTGCCCCTTTTGCCCAGTGTTAAAGATTGCCCTTGCTGGTGCTGACTGTGGTGGCCCAGTGACTACTGCTATTCCCACCCTCTGTGAGGAAACAGGAGCCCTTCAGGAAGAGGATTCCCCCTAACCACACACTCCTGTTTCTTCAAAGGGAGCAAAACACCACATTATGGTTGAAACACAGGTAAGTACTATGAGGATGTTGTTTCTGGCACTGTAGGGGTTATTGGGTATCTCTGGCACTGGGTCAGTAACTGGGCATTTCTGGCACTGGTATGGTTAAAGTGGCATGTGTTTTAGTGTTGGGGGCAGAGAGTAGAGCAAGGATGAAGTGTGAGTTGGCAGAACATACTAGGCCCAGAGCACCGAGCCTGGGTCACCATGGGAAAGCACTGGGACAGGTATAAGCTGCTTGAAGCAATTCTATGTATGAACTCAATAAATAGGTTGAAGGCAGAATGTTTGGGGCTCTCAGTCCACAGACTATTGGCCCCTTGACCTTACCTTTCTATCATCTCACTCTCTCTCTGAGTTTCTCAATCTGCTGCCACACCCTCCTCACCGCTGTTCCCAGAAGCGAATCTCGGAATTTTAGAAAGACATTTAGAGGGAGGCTTATAGGGTCAACACCTTTGGTTTTCACCTAAGGTGTCAAAATTCCTTGCACCAGCCCTGGCCATTTGTATGAAGTCCAGTCAATGTGTCTTTAGTATGTGATCTCAGATCACCAATTTGCATTACATGGTACTTACTTGTTGCTGGCCTAGTTGCTCTACTCCTGCTAGAATTTCTCCACCTCCTCAAATCCCCTTAATTGCTAATGCATAATCCCATCCCATTTTTGCAGAACCAATGCCCCATTTTTATCTCAAGGAAATGTGGTCAACATTGTCTCCATGCAACAGAAAGTGATGAGTGGTTTTGATAAAACTTGGCATAGCTTATTAGGTAATATTCTCCAATTAGGTTAATACAGGATTTTCAAGGAGAAAACCCATATCCACCCTGAGACAAGCAGCTATGTCTCTTTCTAGATTCATATTAAAATTTAGTGGTTCTCTTTCTAAATATTAAGCCAAATTTTATTTCTTCTCTCTTCACTGTCCGATATATACTTGCATATTTACACACACAGCACATGATGTCATTTCATTATTTTATGGTATTTCTCCTTAAGTCTGTCATTAGGTAAAATAATTTTCATTCCCTCAATAATTATCTATTTGTTCAAGTAAAAAAGCACACTAGAGATAACCACAAATTCTTTAGCATTTGGTTTCATCTTGTCAAGTGACAATTAAAGTTAAGTGACCGGAGTACAGGGACAGATGCCAAGTGTCCCATATTGACCTTGAGTTTCTTTACTCATGCATGTAAAAGGGCTTTAATTATGAGCACATATACCTCACTTTCCTAACTCCTTGCATATGTGATACCTGAAAAAAAAAGTCAAGAGTTCTCTTGTGGAATTTATAGGATGGATACATCTGGAGTAGAAAAGGCATGACATTTTCTTGTAAATGCTAATAAAACTCTGAATCCAAGCACCAAGTTCTTAAAATGACTTGTCTAAGGTCACACCCTTAGAAGAGCTGGGTTCTATTTGTCTCCATCTAACACATATTTATAGTCTTCTCTATGGACCAAGGAGCAAGTGCATCATACTTACTTTCAAAATAAGAAGCATGATAAGAATAATTAAAGGTGAAATCTCCATTTTGTTTTGTTTCTTTAAAAAAATAAGAATCAGCCCTTGGGAGGAGTTCAAACTAAGAACTTACTAATTGTTCTCTCAGGGTCAGTTAAAATTAAACCATGTAAGTTGGCATCCTAGGACTTGATCCTTTAATCAGACAGGGTCTGGCTCCTCATCTGAATGTAAAACCCAGGGACTCTGGTGACTGAACATATTACACACAAAGCATCATGCTTTAGAAATGAGGCATTATTTGTGGTAAATGAATTTCTGCCATGAATATTATTACTTTTTCCAATTAAGTTCATTCAATTCCATTTATATGATTTAAAAAGAGACAGATCCTTAACAAAGCATTCATTTAATGATCACAACATGCAAAAGGGTAATTTTTGCCCATACCTCTGCTTTAAGTTGGGAATTCTTTCTTAATTTATAGTAAGAAAAAGAAAAATCCCCTAGCCCAATGCAAAACAAAATTCTGTAAAAGCAGATTTCTTTCCTGCTCAATTCATTTGCAATTCTAATTCTCATGCATATATATTTTAGGCACTGATGTATGATGAAGCTGTTTATTTTCCAGAGTCAAAAATGGCATGATTACTTTTCCCTTCTATCTTCTGCATTCTCTCAGGGGCACTTAAAATCAGTCTAGTTCACCATCAACTTATCACATTTTCCTTGCAATGATTGTAAGATCTTCTCAAAATTAAAATTCACTGCAACAAAAAGGCATTTCCACTTTTTTCCCAACTTTAATAATGTTAAGATATTAACAGGTACAACGAATACTGTGGCTATATTAATGAACTGTCAATATATAGTATATAGTTAATATACTATACAATACATAATTATAAATTATATATGTAACATAATTATATAATATAATACATAATTATAAAATACAACCAAAAAGTAGAATTCAGCTTTCCATGAAAAATTCCAACTCCCAGTTTGAATAAATAAAAATCTATTCTTTTAGGGTAGGGTTATAAAAGTCGTATGTTCTTTAAAGACTGCTTTCCTAGAAAATGTACATTTGAAGATGCTAAGGGTGTCAGATATTCAAAATCTATCAAAGAAATATAGAAATTAAAAATTTTTCAATGTTGTCTGAGAGATCCTAATTCATATAGCAAACACTATGGCCTTGTATTTAAAGTATATTATAGTCAAATCATTTCAAAAGGATGGAGCTAATGTTGTTTTGTCTGCAGTAAGAATGTCATAAAGGACCCTCTGTCACTCCTTTTTGTAATTAATAGTAGGCATATAGTCTTCCTCTGTCCCAGAGGTAATAGAAATACAACTCAGTTTGTAACTTCCTTTCTAGGAGTAAATGTAATAAATAAGTAAAAAGTGAATAATTAATAAAAATAAAAACAAACAAAAATGTATAGCACAAGGGTACACTTCACTGAATTTTCTCTAGAGTCTACCAGATCTGTGCACAGTATTAGCATTCTATGACATGAACTGAATTATATACGTAGTATTCTTAAAAGATTACAGTAAATTTGTATTGTGATTACAGTAAATTTATAGTATGATTATAGCAAATATGTATTATATAAGAATAGAGAAACCTTGTTTACTAGATAAATAAATGAATAAAATAGTTTTATTAAAGCAAAGTTACTACACTTATATCATATTTTGAAAATTAAATTGTGGTTATATCATCAGAAAGCATTTTAATAACATATCAGTTGATAATTTAATTAGGTCCTCCAAATTACTTGAAAAGAAAGAATTGGAAAGCATATGACTTGCAAAAGGATCCAATAAAGTCAGTTATTCACTTTCTGGGAAGTATGTAAAGAAGGTTTTCTTAATGTTGATAAAAAGGTAGTGCATTATTCTTATTACTCTTTCACATAGAAACAATTTCAATACTATATACACAGAAGGGTTGGAAAAATTTGAATTGTTAAGTTCTTACATAATGATTTTATTTTAGTATGTAAATTAAATGCCATTTTCACCAAAATCTTGGAGCTGAAAGTAGACAATAAGACCTGGGTGAGTAAAGTGATTCATTCTTTATCTACTTATTGAGAATGTTTAAAACGTAGAAGAAATGAGTTTTATAAAAGATTACTGTTTCCTATAGTTCTTTAAAAATATTTGTATACACATACTTTTAGAAATAAAATGCATGAAACCTTGTTACAAATTGTCTCCTGGAATTGTTTAAAACTTGACAGAAGATTTTAATAGATACTCCACCAAAGAAAAGATACAGACATGAAATGTGTACATAAAAAGATGTTCAACATCATTAGTCATTGGGAAGATGGAAGTTAAAGTCATAGTTAGATATAAACCCTCACTTTGCAAAACAGTTTGACAGTTTTTCCTCCCCTTTCTGAGGGTAGCTCACTGCCGGTAATTAGCCAAGATAGGAGTATAAACACCTCCTGCTCCAACTTGTAATATCTTTGAAGATCATCCCAGCTCCAGAGCTACCCCATGGAATTTTCTGAATTGTTTATTGAGACTACATAACAACCCAACTTCTTTCTTTGCCCAAATTTGATTCCTTCACTTTTTCCATTTGTATTGACACCAAAGTTATTTTCTAAGACTTCCGTTTCATATCTACTTGTCAGGAAACTCAAAGTAACACTCTCTAGTTTCTGTTCTTAAGAACCTGGCGTTTTTGCTCAGCATTGCATGAGAAAATCCCCTATATGAAGGAGCCAATGAAGAACTGGGATCTGAATCTCTGGAGAACTAAGGAATGTTACTCAGGAAATAAAGACAAGATGCCATCCAAAAGAATTCTTTGGTAAACAAAGGCTCTTAGTAGTCCTTTCAATTTAATTCAAACATGTGTAATTCCACATCCAGACTTTTCTCCTGCCTTCCTGTATTGCTCCATGAAATAGGTTGAGTCTATTGGGTAACAGACTTTGAGACAAATATCTGTGTGCAGAAATGTTGGGGACTTGGGCCAGGCCACAAAGCCAGGCTGATGCAATCCAACAGAAAATTACACTCAGAGGTACCTCAGCCACTGCCCTGTTTGCCTAACGGTCGCCTCCCTATTTTCATAAACAAAGCACAAACATTAGCAACCAAGAATATTAGCAACCAATCAATTAGTAACCAGTCAGAGCCTTGATCACGCGCAC